>JAWNMK010000398.1:3930000-4238238 GCA_035044105.1 Drosophila nr. perissopoda 5 BK-2023a
ATTTATCATATATACATATGTACACTTTTCAATGATTCAGTATCTTTACCTTCGGAATACCCTCGTTTATTTCTGCTATATGTAGTTTTTCTGCCACAATATTCGGAAGTATTAGCAGCAACATAATGCGCCCAAGTGCAGCTCAGTCCCTTGGCGAAGGCAAACTATGTGCCAGATGCAATCTGAGAGGCTTTTTTAGACTGCACCCAGCAAAGCACGTCAATGCTTTTTATCTACTATTGATAAGTTTGGGCGTCTCTGGGGTGGATCACTGCCAATTGTGACGCCCCTTTTAGCCTCTTTCTGGCTAGGCCATTGTATAATTTGTATTGGCTTCGCTCGTTGGGCGGTTGGTTGGTGCAGCTGGTGCTCATGGTGCTGCGGTATCTGCAAGTTGTTTAAATTAGTTATATTCTTATGCAATTTTCTACGTGGCACCTTTGTGTGGCGCTGCGAGTGCCGCGATGCGCCGCTTGCTGCATTCCTCTGCTGCCTTCTAGCTTGTTTTCATTGTTTGCCATGCTTTGGCTCTGCTCCGGACAATGGCATTCGCACAATACAACTATCTACATATATATACATATATATATATAAATATATATGTATCTTTTATATATGTATGTGTTCTATTTGCATCTGTATTTTATGTGTTCTTGCAACATGAACGTGTCTCTGCGTTCTTATGTAAATTGCGTACATTTTGTAGTCCGTATTATACGCGAAATGAGTTTTAGATTTCTTCTTCTTTTCTTTTTTCTTTGCACCTCGTGATTGTTGCAATTATACTATGCTTAAATTGATTTTATACTGCACGCTTCAGAGGCACTTCACAATGCGGCACGGCAACAGCTTCAGAAAATATTATATGCATTTTAGAATACTTCCAGCTGAGTCGATGTTGTCATATCTATCTATTGTAAATTGGCTGGATTAATTCACCATATCTGTCATCCAACGATGAATTCTTGCAACTGCAACTTTCTTGTTTTCCACTGTATATTCTATCAAAACTGTCTTACACATTTGCTCTTTAAATAAAAATAAAATTTTAAAAAATAAATAAATAAATAAGCATCATTTTTGTACTTTGTACACACTAAAACAAATATCAATATAACATTGTCGATTACTTATGTTAATAACAGGGATATCGATACCTTATAAGATATAAGGTATTTCCCTATAGAGATATTACAACAATCTGCGAATATCGACTTGTTTTTTTTACTTGCTTAAATTTATAATGAAAATTCATTTGTTCAATTTGATAATCATAATAATTTTCAATTAAAGTACAAAAGTATCACTTAACTTATCTATAATTATAAGAACAACTCAAAATATCAAATCAAATGAAGGCAATTTGGTAGCTGTTGCTGTTGCTGGTTGCTGGTTGCCACTTTCCAATTATCCGTCCATTGCCTTTCACTCGCTCGCCATTTGTCACAGTGAGTCGGCTTGGAGCGGTGCCCTGCAATTTATCGCCTGCCTCGCTCCAAATAATCCAACGTGCAACGCGCGTGATGTTGGGCTACCCTTTCACCATGTTGCAGTTGCAACTCCATAAACAACAACATAAGCTCCGGTCGTTGCGCTTTGCCTGCACAGATCTCGCTCCAGAGATGTGCACAGATGCAGATACAGATACAGATACAGTTGCAGCTCTGAATGTAAGCATTCTTTTTTTTTTATTTTTTTTTTTTTTGCAATTGAATTTATGATTGTTTTTAATTAATTTGTGGGCGTAATTTGAAACGCAACTTGCCCTTCTCTACTTGGGCAGAGTATAGTTATAACCAGACAATTGTGGCTTTGTTGAAGTACAGTTTTCATATATTGCAATATCGAGTAAGGTATTTTACCTGATTTTCGTTTTGCTTAACAGGTTATGACAATATCAATATTTTAATCTTGTTAATATAAATTGTCAGTTGGATTAAACATAACAATAAAATATTTAATCTCAATCCAACTCCCAGTTCATCGAAATCCCAGTTCGCACTGGGAACAACAGAGAAAATGCTGTTGCTCATTTCATAAATAAGTAAATCAGAGCCGCTGGGAATAGGAGTGGCAAACAGAGCCAAAACCTAACTGAATTCCAGCCAAGTGAACCAGCCAGAGAGCTGGTAAATAAACACTGTAAGTAAAGTGAAATGAAGTGTCAAAACGTTGGGTGCGGCAAGGTATCTATTCCGGCTCCTTGCCAGGCAGGCAGATCGAACAGCAATTGCAATTGGAGTAATTTGGCTAAGAGCTAGAGTAGAGTGCACTGGGTGAAAGGGAGTGGGAGAAAGGCAACTCATAAATTGCACTTACATGACAATCAAATAGATAGCAGCTGTATTATGGAGCCAAGAGGTGTGGCAATGCCTAGACATGTTCTGGGATGCCGCCGAGTGGAGGCGGCATTATTGTTATTGCTCTGGGCGACATCGATGCCCCCGTTCCTGGCAGTTCCTGTCTCCGTTCCCCAAACACTCCTTTTTGGGCAGTCATAACTGGGTTTTCCTCTACCCAAGCACTGACTTTAATTATCTTTGCTTTGCATGGCTTTTTCGAGATTCAAAAGATTAAAACTAAGCGTTTACTTAATAATAGTTAATAGATAATATGTAATAGATAATATATAATAGATAATATATATATAAATTATGAAATACTTTATGTACTTGAATTGTTATTATTTTAATGGATTATGAGGCACACTTTGCTCAATTATTTTAATATATTTTTAAGTAACCCTTTTTTATCTATGTTTTTAACTATCCGTAAAAAGTTTTTATAAGAGCTAAATTAAATGAGATATAATTATATGATGAGCACAGAAGGCAAACTAGTGAAAAAGTTGAGATGATTTTTGTATAGTTTTTTATTATTATGATTATAATATTAATATTTTATATAGCAGAAGTTTCAAATAACCAAAAAAAGACAAAATTAAAAGCATGTAAAAATTTATTCAAGGAATGTTTTTTTTTTGTTCAAAATAAAGTCGAGATAGTAGCAGACAGGCGGAAATATCTAAATCTCGGCTGCTGAGGCTGTTCCAGAATTTATATACTTACTTTTGGCCACTTTTAATGGGTTCACATTAAATCAGAGAACAAAATTTCGAAGTTGCTTAGAACAAGTTTTTGGTTATTTTTAATTGCATTTTAGTTGGGCAAGCAAAGCGAAACGGTTTGTTAAGCACAGCGTGTGACAGGGGTGAGTGGAGAGGGGAGCGGAGGGGAGTCATAGTTCTGGCTAAAAGTGTTATGGGCTGGCCTGGCCAGAGAGCTGTGCAAAACTCGGAACTGCAACTAGCAATGCACATGGCTGGCATCCCTGAGGCACTTGAGCATCTTTCACTTTACGCTTTCTTAACTTTAGCCACAATTCAAGCCAGCCAGCAACGAGGCAGCAACGAGGCAGCATAATGACTGCGATAAGTCATTAAGTAGCTCACTCAGCACCAGAAATGCTCAAAAGTCAACATAAGCCGCAGAGGGCGGAGCAAACATTAGAACTCTGAATATTGCAATTGCCACACTTGGTGTCTGGTGCCTGAGAATGGCTTTCGTTAGCATTGAAAGCATTGCTGACTTATCCCTTTAAGTATAATAGATGATCAATTTAAATTCGATTTCCACAATTTGTTCAATGCAGAATGTGTTGAAATCAGCGAACTTCGGTTTTGTATCAAAGTTTTAATTCAAAAAGGTTCAAAATTTTACAAGGACATTTTTATACTCAGTTTCTGTAGTGAAAAACTTATTTTTGAATGTAGATTCCTGGTAACCTCCTGCAAATCGGTTAATGATTTGTTCAACTTCTGCAGCTACCTTGCCCACAAAAATCTGAAAGTTCTACAAAATCAGCAAAATCGACAAAGGGAATAGTTGGTTGCACATATGTAAACCAGAATACCCAGAATAACCAGCTTTTGTTTTCAGTGTAGGAAAGTTGTGGCGATCGTAAATGAAACGAGTATTTGCCAAAAAGTAAAAAATCGCACAACAGCAACTGGAAATTTGATGCCACTTAACTATCTCAGATAAAACTGTTTCATAACTCACTCCTTAAATGCGAGCTGCTCTTTGATGCCTTTGTTTTATATATATATATATACTGCTAGCTGCCATAATAAGTCCTTGCTCTATAATAACTTCACATGTCAGCTAAATTGCCTGATTCCAGCTCTCTTTCTCCTGGCATCATCAGTTGCCGACAACATGTTCGCTTTGGGAAGCCCATCAAAAGTCAGGCTCTAAATGCACCAGAACAATAAATTGAAAACGTTGGCACAGCTCAAAAAGTACAATGGAGACAAATAATGAAAAGGAGCAGATAACTTGGGGTATATATATTGAAGTAACAATGCCCAATGTCTTTCGATTCCATAGTTATTATACGAGCTATAATGATGATAAAAATAATTACAGCACTTTGAATGCAAATAAATAAAAATATGAACAATCAAAAACTTATATTTAATTAATGCATTTGCCAAGTGTCTTTTCATATAACATTCAACATTTTACTTGGTAAAATAATTATATTTTTCCAAAACACTTCATGCATTAAAAAACTTGAAATATTTGAACGCCGAAGGACAAGTGACTTTAGTTGAGTAGGAACATTAAAATAACTAATGCAAGACTATGCCGAATGTTGTCTTTGATACTTGCTCGCCTTGGTCAGTTTGGGGAGAGGCGTCTGTTCCGGTTTTGTTCTGTCTGACGGAATGTGTCAAAGGTGGATTTTCACTTCATTTGAACGTCGCTTAGTTTGTTATTAATGGAGTTTTGCATGTCGCTTTCGCACCTTGGCTGTTGCCTTCGCCAAGAGACTGTCTGTTTGAAGACGTCAGAAATTAAATATTAAATAAATAAACCGAGTAAAAAAACTTGAATATTTATGCAATTCAGTTGCAAATGAAAGCACCTCCTCTGTGGGTCTTCATGCCGCACAGTATTTGTGTGTGTGTGTGTGTGTGTGTCTTTCTTTGCCTTATGTGGTTCTCTGACTTTGCGAGACTTTCTGCCTTTCTCTTTTGGAACTCAACCATGTTTGTTGCCTTCCCCAGTTGACATTGATTGACATTTGCCATGGCTTGCATTTGCCGGCAATTATTCACCTTGATTTGATTTCGCATTTTGGCTAACCCTCGTTGCACTCTGCTTACAAAATTGATCAAGCTAGAACTTTGACCTAGTTTCGGTATTGCCATAGCATACTATCTTGCAAAGTTCCAGCTTAGTTGGGACATGTGCTGTAAACTGTTATTAAAGTCACGCAATTCACCACTTTTCTCCATTGCGATTCGACCTTTTTTCGTTGTTGTTGTTGTTCTTGTTGTTTGTGTTATGTGGGAATTATGTTTATTGTCAAGTTCAAGGTGCACCCATAACACGACAGAAATTTAGAAAAATCACGAATGTTACGTAAATAATTTGAATATTTAAATCAAATACGAAAACAAGTTAGAGCCGACTGTTTAATACTCTTGGTCATTTTAAGAATTCTGTTTTATCAAGGGTTCAAAAACTTATGCATTAATATTTTTGACGCACACCTTTTCTTATCTGTAAAACTGCGACAGACACTCGAATTTCCATTTCATCTTTGATGTCAGAGCAATAACATTTAACTTAATAACTGAAAGTCTCTATTTATTAGTACTTTTCATTAAAAAAAATATAAAAAACTGACCAATTACCAAACACACCCAAAAATCGGTGCTAAATATCTACTTATTTTTGGTCCTTCGTCGCAAAATAGCTGCAGTTGTGAAATTGAACAAAATCCTTGACCCATTTGACAACAATGAGATAGACAGAGTGAGAGATAAAATATTGCAATGTTATATGTCTGATTGTCATTTACATAGTGCACGATAGGACATGATAAGGGTTTCACTTTCGACCTGGCTCGCATGTCACTTGTAGATAACAAGTTGAAATTACATTCAGACAACTGCATTTGTGTTGTGTTGCTGTTGCCCTTAACTATGTCAACTATGTTATTTAAACACGAAATTTGCATTCAACCGGCAACAGTTTTGAGCCTTTTGTTATTGTATATATATATATTTTTGGACTTAAACATTCAACACAATTTCTATAGTAAAAAGCACTGATCTGGAATTTATTTTATATGCCCGATGACTTCATTGAGTTCTTGTCGTAGTTGAAGTTGCTTTATTATTTGTTGGCGTACGAAAATAGTTAAAGTTGCTCCGTCCTGGGCCTACCTGGAACGGGAACGGGAGTGGGTGAGTGGTTCAATGAATGCCCCATTCAGAGGAGCGTGCACATACGTGTCTGAAATTTGTGTTCGTTAGGCAATTGTTAAATCGATTTTTGTAGTTGTTTGTTTGTTTGGTTTCTTAACGAGCATTTCGATGGTATGTATCAGCCTTTTGACATTTCCTGAACTTCAGACGTTATCATTGCAATAATAAATACTACTGACTAAAACTATAATTATAAATCTATAATTTATGAAAAACTTATTTTAATGGGTTTCACGCATAAAAAATCAATTTATTCACCAAATGTTGTTATTTTTAGATGTAAGTAAAATTTTGTACTTTGTGTCCCCCTCTCTCGATAAGGGCACCCACCCTTAGTTATTTATTCTGAGTCTTATGTAAAATATTTTTATATTTTCGGCATCCACAAACAGCACATAATATGTAAATGTATGTGTATGTATCTGCTGTAATATATTCATTCTGCGTTATTTGTGTGTGTGTGTGTGTGTGTGTATGCATTAATATTAATATTATTATTTATATTAATATTGAAGCATGTTAATCAAAATTCTTAATGTACAGATGGCTTTTTCTACGCAAATGAGAACAGATTTCATTGTCAACAACAGCTGTTCTTATTAATTTTGCCGAGAGCCAGGACTCTTATGGGCATCAGTCAGGATATCCATTTCATATTAAGCTGAAGGACATGGATATACAATTTAATAGAGTGTGGTTATTGAAGAAGCCTTGGCCTCGTTTAGTGCCTAGCTGGAGTTCATATTTAACTATATTAAGTTCCTCAAAGTCTATTTCTGAAGGTTTCCCAGTTTTCGATTTCTGTCGCCGAATAATGTTAAAATTTAAATGCAGGCCATCAATATAAGTGGATAATGATAATAATAATTAATAATAATCAAAATGAATATTAATTATTTTCCAATTGATGCTGCTCTTATTTAAGAGGGCAACAGCTACTAGGCCATTAGTTATTGCCGTTTAAAACAATACACAAAATGCGTTAAGCACACATTATTATCAATACACTTTATTACCAATTCATAAATTATGAAAACAATAGTTTTAATGAGTATTACTTGCTCTTAAGATTAGCGTTCTTAATTTATCATGATCATCTTTCTGTTGTTCATTTAATTCAATTGAGACTTAAATTTACCAAATGTTGCATGGAATATGCACAATGAATATGCTAATTGGCTTCTTAAACAGTCCGATGCCCCATTTTAATGCCGTGATTGAGTTGTGAACAGATGTGAATTTATATTTGTATATTGATGGGGAATTTTAACACAGTTGCCGAGATCAAAAGTCGAACAACAAATGAATTAAGAAAAGCAGCGCAAAACTATTTAAAAGAAGCTAATTTATAGAAATCAATAGTGTGAAATATTTGGAATGCTTTGATGAGGTAAAAATACATATTAATAAACATTTACGGTTAGCTGAACTAGAACTAGCTTCTCTTTGTAGGTCAGATCTAATGAAAGCTAACGTCCAACGATTTATCAATTTAATGATATCTAGCACAATACAAATGTATATATATATATGTATGTGACTAAAAGCTAGTAAAATGTATGCCTTAAACACATATTTACATAAGTTGTGTGCCGGCTCAGAAAATCGAATAAAAGCAAAAGTGGCCAAGTTTTCTCTTATGTGGCTCACGTGTTGCTTGAGGCCTTGAACCTTACATGTGGACCTTCCACCAATCGATAGACAAAACACAAATAAAAAACAATTTTGGTCATTAGCTCAGCTCAGCTCAGCTCAGCTGAGTTCTGATTTCGGAAACACTACCGTTAATCATGCTTACGTGTCTATTTTTTCACATATTTCTAATATAATTACATTTACATACTTTTAGATGTATGCGTGACCCATTGGTAACCTTCGGAGCTAAGCAGACACATATTTATATGTATCATTTGCAGTCTCTGCTTAAATTAATTTTTATTTTGTAATAATCTGGGGGGCTGACTTTAACACAGAGACTTGAGAGACTACCTGCTAAATATAAATTATTAATGGCTAAAAATGGTCAACAGAGAAGAATATGCATATTTAAAGATAAAATAATTAAAAATAAAATAAACTTTATTTAAGATTGTTTTTAAGAATATTTTTGATTATTGCAATTATCTAATGAAATAAATTAAGTTTATAATTGAAAGCAGCACACATATGTAGGTAATTGTAGGAATGATATTTGTAAGTACTTACAAAGGCCTTAGTTTAGTTAAGTTAATAGGTTTTCAGAAAAACAATGCCGTTTTTCTATAAGTAGAGTTGAAGTTGGCTTCATGATTAAGTTATTAAAACCTTTTCTATAACTGCAGATAACATTATAAAAGTACTCCAATTATTGTGTGCATTCCAAAGCTGGTTGCAGAACACAATATTTAGGTAAAGTCGAGTCGAGTACTTTTGAGCCAATCTATTACCAAAAAAAAAAGGTGGCAAATGCGACGTTTATGTTGACTTTGTCAGGCTTTGGCTCTGCCACTTTTCAAATGGGTAATTAGCATTTAACTGGATTAGTGGTGAAATTCCATGGATGCAGCTGTGAACCTCAACTTTTTTGAGGCTTTCATGGCTTTAGCTGACATAAGCTGATAAAGTTGATTAATTGCCTGGGGACAGGCAACCAGAGTGGGCGCTTGTAAAAGTTTTTTTTTTTATGGAAATCGAGTTTATTTATGAGTACTAAAGTACTTTTATTTCATTGCTAAAGTTAACAGAAAATTAATGTTTTCATATTTTTCCGCAACACTGTTTATTATGAACAAACTCTTGTCGTAATATTATATTTTTGTTGCTCAATTTTAAATTGGATATGCTTTTTATGCTTCTGCTTTGGGCTATTTTAAATTCTTTGCTCAGATTTTCAATTTTTACACATTTTGTTGCGAATTTTCATTGAGTATTTTCTCGTGCGCATTTATTAAATACAATTTTCTCAACGTTTTTTTCCTGCTGTTGTTCGCTAGCGACAATTATGCACATTCACAAGTGTGTATAAATAAACCAAAAGCAGCCACATACATATACATATGCACATACATGTGCACTACAAACGCGTGCTTGGTCAACGAAGCGTAATCGTTAGAGATGGGCACGGGCCGCCCATTTTTTTCTTTCTTTTGCCTGGAGTTCATTGTTCTGCAGTTGAGTTTTGGCCAGGTCGCGCTCTGATCACAATCGGCTTAAAAGTTGGGTGCTAAAAAAACGCAAAATGCACGAGAATTTGTTATGGTTTATAAATATTGCAGTTTTTTAATAATCAGGGCGACATCCAATACAATAATGTTAGGTCTACTTCAATTCAAGCTTGTGCAAAATGTTTTCTTTTCCATTTACATTTTGGTGCTACAATTTTTGAAAGCGCATTAATTTTCCATTTTAAAAGCTACCAAAAATAAATACTAAATTTCAGATAAAAAAAAAGTAAAAATTTATATTTCTGCTAATGCAAACTAGATCATAAAGATATTTTGCAGCTAATTTAGTACTTCCATGTGGACTGTGAATCATCGCCACACCTGCTTAGCTCCATGGCTGTAAACTTACTGATTGCTTATCATGAGGCAGCACTCCCAATTATGGCTTGAACAAATAAACAATTTTATTTAATTTAAAACTGTTTCAATAAATTTAGGTAAATACTGAATTGAAACTTAAAAGTGGCTCGCAATGGAAAATATATTTAAAGCAAGTGTCGATTTGAGTTTTGCACAACTACAAAAAAAAGACAATTGAAAAAGAAAACAACTCTTGTAAATAAACAGCCGAAACAAAATGAAATCTTAGATAATCTTGTGTGGGTATTTTTTTTTGTAATATTTGTATACTCATAAATATGAAGAGGAACTCAAGTCGGCACTTATCAGCTTTAAGTTGTGGGATCGAGATTTGAGATTGGAGTTTGCAGCAAGATGTGAAATCGAAAACTTCAAAATGCAATTTGCGTAAAGCAAATTTAGTTTTCGGCAGTTTATTTCCAGTTTATAAAAGTATTTAATCTTATTTAACTTCGTAATAAACATTATATGCTGGTTTCAGATAGTATAGCTATGCAAATTTGGCGTGTGGAATAAAGCCGTTTAATCTTCTTTAAATGTATAATAAATTTTAAATATGAGCAACAATTTCGCCTTGTTTTGTGAGCTTTGCTAGGCATAAACTAACAAATGAATAAGCCATCGCTACTGAAATTATAGCAATTATAGATTTGTGGGTGGAGTTGCCTTTTTATTACAACTTTGGAGCAGCCAGATTGCTCTCTAATCTACCTCCCAAAAATTAAGTGACTCGCAAAACACAAAAACTGAGGATGAAAGAATCTTTTCCGCTTTTTATGGGTGTAAAAATCGATTTCCCACCCCTAGAAAGTAGTACCCAATCTTAACACTTTGTCTCTTACTTCGAGGGTGTCAAGTAGAAGTTTCGTGCAGACGGAATGACAAATAGTTTTTCGGACTTTGACCTTCGGTATTTGGAGGCGAATTCCTTTGAGATGGAATTGTGTTTCCAGAACAATGAAGTTTGCTCAAATTGTGGCAATTGGCCAGTGTGGAGATGTAAATGTTGCCAGTGGGACAACAATTAACCAGATTTGTTCGCAGAGGGAATTATTATTATTATTATTATTCTTATTATTAATATTATTATTATTTTTGTTATTATTATTTGTTATTATTATTATTATTATTACTATTATTATTATTATTGTCAATAATTCCAATTCTTAATATAAAAGTCCCAAAAATCGCAAGAGCTTTGTGCAATTGCTTGCAAGCAATAATATATATATAGTTTATTATAGTATATAGTATATATATATATATATAAATACAAATTCTATCAATGATGAAACACAGAAATCTAGATTCTACCCAATGATATATTGTTTTGTATCTATTGGAATCGCAAAAGTCAGGCAGAAATTAAAACAAGAATAGATCAGTCAAAATTGTATACTAAGGTTTCTATAAGGTTTTGCTTATGCGATTTACATCAATTTATTAGCACATTTCGTAATGGTAATATTTACTTGAAAAATGATGATATGTGATATCTGTGCATGTATTTGTTTTTACGTAGGAATTAAATTAGTATCTAGATTGTTTGCCCAACGCAACGGTTGACTGTGTTTGCAAACGCCACAAAATCATTAGTTGCACTTTGCTTTGCTGTGGCTGATTGCTCGTTGCCGATTATATTGCTGATAATGCTGGCGTTGGTGGTAATGATGCACATGGGCGTTGACAATACAAATGGGCGTGATAATTGGGTGGGTGGCAGGAATTTGTTAGCATTTTCACGAGCAGTAGTCCAGCAGAGCAATAACAATAACATTTATAGTATATTCACTTAGATCTCAGATAAACAAATGCTTGTTGCTTAATTATAGTGATAGTATTATTATTACGATACTATTATCGACGACGACTCAAACCTAGCTTTCGTCATAAAATTCAATATCGCAAATGTTGGCGATTAAATATGCTGTCGTCATCACATTATTAGCAGAACTGTTTTTTATTTGATGCATTACGTGGGAGTAGGCTATTTAATAAAATTATCTGAGATACAATTATCAGTTTGTAAACGTGGCAGCCAATTATAATAATTGAGTTGTTTATTTAACTTAATTGAATGGCATTTTGCAGTGACCTTAGCTATTGATATGGCACAGCGAGCTTCACGCTTCTTGCACAACTATTATGCTGTTTATTGTAGATACTTGTGCTAATTAAGTTTATAACACTCTCGACTCTTTTTTCTGTTTTGTTTCAGTGTATCGAATGTGCGCATTGTGCTGCTAGTGCGGGATCCGCGGGGCACAATGCAATCGCGCCGCCATCGCATCTGGTGCGGCGGCAATGAGGACTGCGAGGAGCCAGCACTGGTCTGCCAGGATCTGGTCGATGACTACAAGACAGCTGACAAGCTGCTCAAGACGTATCCAACGCGTTTTAGGTGAGTTTTGTTGACTATCCTGTTCCCACTAAAAATGAATAGTTGGGCAACTAAATATAACAGTCAAATATATAGATATACTATATATCAGTTAATGTACATTCTTAATTACTATGTTTTTTTTTTATAGAACTTTGCGATATGAGGATTTGTCACTGAATGCGTATGATATGACCCAGGACATTTTGCAGTTTTATGGCTTGCCTTTTGATCCTGCTGTCGAGGACTTTCTGGATACACACACAAAGGAGAACAAAGGTGGCGTTAGTTCCACATATCGTGATTCCAGATCGGCCCCATTCCACTGGAAGCAGGATCTCAAGGCAGATGAGGTGAGTGTGTGTGTACCTAAAAATCATTATGATTTAATTGTCTATATTTTTGTTGTAGATCAAGCAAATTCAGGACGTTTGCGTGGAGGCAATGGATTTGTGGGGCTATCGACGCATGACCAATTTCAGCAATTTTGCTATGGTGCAGCAGAGCTTCGATCCGATTGTGTTGCCGCCACCGTTTACGTGAATCGTGTAATTCTGTGCGAACTGATAACGATAACTAATTCTTCTACTTGGTACATTTTGTTGTGATATCGTCGTGTTGAGCGAGCAAAAACAAATTATATAGAAAAGCATTAGCTAACGGGTTTTTTGTAGCGGGCACACATATTTTTTGTTGCTAAACACGCAAAAAACACACACTTACTGAGCAATAGTTAATAATAATATATATACCACATACGAAATACTATAAATATAAATATATATACATACACGATATGACTTATACAATATATAATGCGATAATTTTAGTAATTGGCGAATTTTGTGTAGCGTAAAAGATCGAATATCACATTTTTTATATATTTAGGCATAGCATTTAAGTAACTGGCAACTGACAACTGACAACTGGCAACTAACAACTGACAACTGAGACAACTTCAACTAATATACTTCTACAAAGCACAGGTTGCTGGCGTTCTTCTTTACTTGGCTTTATTATCAGTATAAATTAAACAACTAACATTTTGTAATCTTCTGCTTATAGAGAAAAAAGAAAAATCAAATGCAATCGCAAAGAAAAAGAAGAGAAATCCAGTGATTTAGCAACTAAATACAAGAAAAACGTATCAGCAGTAATTAAAAATACATTTAGAAATTTAGACACATTATCAAGCACAAATACAAACACACAAAATGTTAAAACAAACACATGTTTTTCGAAAATGTTGTGCAATAATAAATTAAAGAAAGAGACAAAAAAAAAAAAAAACAATCAAAGAAAAAATCAAAATTTGTTCATAAATTAAAAAATGGCTGCTAAAAAATGGCTGCTAAAAAATGGCTGCTAATAAATTTAGACATGAATTTGGCATAGCAAAATTATCGTATTATGGAAAGTGTAGAGCAATGAGCACTCGACTCCTAAGCATAAGTTTAAGTGTACATTATTTTAATAATACATTTAATAATAATAATTACAATATTTACGGTTATTTATTTGTAATTAAATTGTAATTTACATGTAATATATTTTGTGTCAATACTTTTTTTTAAAGTTAAGTTGAACTTGTTTTGAATCAATGTTGAATACAAAGACCAGCAATGTGTGTTAAAGAACAGAAGTTAATTAAATTAATACCAAAACAATGAAATATTATTTAACAAAACAAATCCGGCAATATTTGCATAATAATATACAATAAAATGAACTAATTAGCAATGGAATAAAGAGAAAAATATTAAATATTGAGTACTAAATTATACAATTGAGTTTTGCTCCAATTTTTAGACTATTTCAGAGAATTTCATTTCATTAACATTATTAATAATCTCATACTTCATACACCTGCTTCAACACAAACTGTGTCAATATATGAAGTAATGGAAAACTATTGGAATACAAATTTTTGAGATAATTTGTACAATAATCTCACAGGTAGAAATAAACTTATTCTACTCAGAATCAAAAGTCGAATCGATCTAGACATGCCCGAATATACCATAAGCACAAGTTTTTTTTCTTTTATCGTTAACTGATTTATTATCGACATCAATAAATACAACAATTTTCAAGATAACTGCGCAATTTGAAAATCGATTGTTATTGGTATTTGGCTCTGCGCTCTACCAATTAATTTCTGAATTATCTACGGATTATCGCAGTCTGTTCCTATCTTCAATCTACTATTTTTTTTATTTTCATTGATTTATTGCAGACAGAAAGTAAATTATATTGTAGTATCGTAATCGTTTAGTATCTAATATTATTCTCAAATCGTACAGTTCCTTATGTCAGTAATAATATCTTTTTTTTCTGTTTGTTAGTGATAATAATTTTTTTAGATAGAGCTGGTATTAATTGATTTTATTGTGGATATCGAAAATTTGTGTTAGAAATTGGAAACCTTTATATGTTATGATAATGCAATTTGGCTCATAAGGAACAGAGTGCTATTCAGACAAGGTGGCATTAATGGTAAGTGACTGTCCCCTCAAGGCAGCTATCGAAGCATTGATCGATAATATGTCGCTGAAAGAGCGACGGCTTCACATTCGCGACGGTGAGCTAGGAAAAACCAAGGTTAATCGGAGCGATGGAAATGTGTTGACTTCTCGGAACCATCAATGTCCGGGATTGAGAATAAGAAACTAGATGCACTCACACTAAAAGTAAGGAAGCTGTCTAAAAACGGCTAAGAGAAGATGGGGAAATTATGAAAGGGGAGTCGTTTGGCTAAGTTCTAGAGCTGTGCTACATATTATTATAGTTAAGGACCTCTTTAATACCGAATTGTCATTTAATCTCCATATGTGCACATTTGTAAATGCGAACAAGGTAGTACTAGGCGGTATTAAGCGTTGTTGAACAGAGTTTCAAGACCCTTTCACCACCACATTTGCCCTATGTTGTTCTATTCCTTAGTCTGTCCAATTTCTGAATTCCGCTCGTATTTGGGAGCAATTCATTTCTTCCCTATGGATTAAGCATGTTTATCTCTGGTAATTTTATCTTCTCTCTCTCTCTCTCACAAATCTCCTCTTTTGATCTCATTTTATTATTAACATTCTACTTTCTGTATATAACTTTTTGTTTTGAACTGCATTTAGTTTGCAATAAATAAATAAAAGTATTAAATTAAGTTCAATGTGTATTTAAAGCTTAAACTCTTTAATTATTTAAAAATAGATGGAATAAATAAATAAAATAAACAAATAAGTTAACAACAAGCTTGAGTTGCTTAATGCTACAAGCGGACAGTTAATTTCAGCCACTAGTGTATTTTATCCAACCGCATAACCAAAACATGAAAGCATCGCGAGCTTTTGACTAGTGTCAGCAGAAGGTTTTGCACGAACCGTTTACCGTTTATATGCACAAAGCACGAACGATTTGTTTAATAATGAATGTTTGTTGTCAGCGCGCTCATTTTTTACTTGTAGCTCTATGTTATGAAAATTATTAAATGGTTGACACAATGTCAATTACATTATTTTTTGCATTATGGATTACTTGTTTTATTAGAAGAAGTGTGTTAGTTTAGCTAATGAATAGTGGGGCAGGACTGCTGTCTGACTGCTCGCATAAATACAATTTTTTAATTTAATGCTAAAAATCGCAAACTTGTTATACTTTCCAAGATTATAGCAATTCACCATGCAAATTCTTAACTAAGTTTGACAGAAAATATAGGTTTCTTCTAAGGACAAGACCAAATATTTTTGTACTGCACTCTTGCCCTTTCGGAAATTTTGTATATTTGAAGTTTTCTCAATTTGAATCAAGAATGCTATTTTCTAATTGTTTTGGGCTAATATTGCTTTTGCGCTCTCTCCGAAATTGCAAACATTTTCTTAAATATTAAGGATGCAGTAAAACGTTGAACATAAACCTATAAAATAGATAAATCAAACCATGTTTTTGTATCCATAAGATATTCTTTATTGAAATATTATCATGCAATGCAGATATAATGAATTAAACATATTTTACTCTTTCCACTCTCTCAGACCAAAATGCGTATGCGTAATAATAATGATCCTAATGGTTATTAGTTTTGAAATTACAAAGCAGATTATCTTTCATTTTAAGTGATTAAACCAATCGTCAAATGTGATATGTAAATACAGCTGCAAAATGAAATTTTAGCTGCCGTTTGCTGAATGGGAATTTAACATGGGGAACATTTGAAAGGGCATAATCGCAACATTAGCGTGGGATTAAACAAAAGGATGTTGAAAGAACAACCGCCACCGGTTTTAGGGCAGAATAAGCGCCGCCCGCAATAGTTTTACCTATTTCATTAGCTGCTAAGCGAAGAGGTTCCCAAAATTCTAAGCGCCGCCTACCACAAGTGGGTATGTGTGTTTGTGTGCGTGGGTAGACCAGAAGCAGTAACAACAACAACAACAACAACATTAACTGGCTAAATCAAACGCCAGCGAATGGCAGGCGAGTAGCACAGCTTTAAATCAACGCGACCTCGCCTGGGTGACGTCAAAGCAGCCTCTGCTGTATGCTGCGTGGGCGCCGACAGGAGCTTTTTGTTCAGTCGAGACAGCAACCAAATCAGCCAGTTGCGAAGCTTTCATTGAAAGCGCAACAGGAGCCCATCAGCTGAAGTTGAAAGAGTCGGCGTGCGTGCGTGCGTGCGTTCGGCTCCGGTTCGCTATAAAACAAGTGGCCATCGTCGTTAGCGTTGCATTCGTTTCGTGCGCGTCGAACCAAGCAACCCAACCAACAAGCAGCCAGCTGCTCTAAGGGGTTTAAGAAAACAGTTTTGAAAACAGTTAATTGTGATCTCTCATTGGATTTGCTCTGTCAATTAAGCTTCAGTCAAATTAATCCATTTTTAAATCCAAATACATATTTTGCTCTTGTTTGACATTTAATTGGAAAAGATTTTGAAATACTATTTACGTGAGTTTTTCAGCGTGTATTTTGCACACAAAACACGTCATCGTAATTATTTGTGAAGCCAAATCTGATAGATTTCAACTCCAGCGCTGATAACGAATAAAAAGTTAATAAAATCGCCGTATCGCGCTGCAAACAGTTAACGCGAGTTTATCTAATTCGCATTTAATTTAATTGTCGCATTGGCTGTCAGCAAAACAACAGAGAGCAAGCACGTGAGTTAAATATATTCTTATTTTGTTCCGTTATTTTATTATCGAAAAACCCCTTAAATTTATACATAATTCGATTTCTTTTTGTTCCGTTAGTAGTTAGTAGTATATCTGTGTTTTAATAGTGGGTCGAGACTGTTCTTTCACTTTCAAATTATACAATCCATGGCTTTGAAAATTAGTGACTAAAAAAGTAACCAAAATTGAGAGAGAAAAATATATATATAAATATATATAACAAGAAAAGCTGACTTCAGTTCAAATTTACGCATTTCTTAGATGTCCTACAAATTAAACTAGTATCCTAGGCCACTCAAATTATTTTAAAATATAACCGTAATTGGTTTTCAAGACCCTGGAAATCTAGTCTGACCTCATACTATACTTTTGAATGAGCACAACTCCCTCAGTTTGAAATATATCTTGTTGATACTTCCATAAGTAAGTCACAACATAGGTTGGATTCGAATCGGACCACTATTTCTCATAGCTGCCATAGGAAATTTGGTTTTATGTTGTGGGATCAAGATAAACTTAGAGATAATCTGAACATGATTAAAAGTAATATTCCTACAGTACAATAAACAAAAAAAAAATGTTTTTTTTTTTAAACGTACCAAAACATATTAATATTTCGAACTTCAGATTCAAATTTATGGAATCTAATCGAGACAAAGCCAGTTGTTCTTTTAGGTTTATCTATGATATAAAACAACTTCTAAATTCTCATTGCAATTCGAAGTAATCAAAAAGTAATAACAAACAAGAAATCGCTAAACAATTTTGAAGCCATTTCCAAATTGGATAATGTCTGTCGAAAGCCCACATCAAATTTACATCAACGTCTTTTGGGTCATGCTCATAAAATATCAATAATTGTCAATCAATTCTTTTTTTGTTTGTCCACGCACGACACCCCTTCAGTCTAAGGCACTCGAGTCCTTGTGTACATTTCAAATATTTGGCTAATGTTGAGCCACTTTAAGAGCGTAATGCAGGATTGTGCTTTTACCGGATTTGTTTAACGATTGTGTAGACTTAAGGCAATTAATTTCACCAGATGCTAAGTCACTAGATAAAGTGAGTAAGTAAACAATAAATAATTTAAAGATTTGGCATCAACTCACATCCTAAAAGATAAGTTTTATTATTTTATGCATACGTTGGCAGAGAATGTTCAAAATTCCCATAGGCAGTTTTGTATCTGTCTCTCTATCTACAAATTATTATTAAAAAAAACAAATTACTTCCTTTTATGATAGCAATGCCTATGCCAAGATACAGCAGACACTTGAAACCAGATTTGTGCCACTCGATAAGAACACAACGTGGGCGTGTCGCGCCCCGCTGCCTGTTGTAGTTGCGATATAATAAGGCGGGGGATAATAAAAAAAAAAATGGGAAAAAAAAAACTGAAACAGCGAGAACACAAACCAAGTGGAATATGTTCCTTAATACGCCCACACGCACACACATTTACAATCACATTTACACACGCCCACTATCTGATTGCTACTTATGTATTGCAGCAGGTTGTCAGTTGATTTCTGCGGAAATTTACAGAAGAAAAATGTGCATTTGAGATCTTTACAAATTCTAAGAACGTTAAGTCTCCCTAGTGAAAAAGTACTACTTATAAAATAATTGCATTCTTATGAGCGTAAATATAGAAACTACTGCGTGCCGTTGTTATCTACTTCAAAGTCCGGGAAAAATTCCAAGAAGTATTGCTGCACATAATTCCTAATAAGTGTACCTCACTGATTATTTTTCCAGTGAATAAACCCAGGCAAAAAAAATAATTGCATACCTTTGCGGGCGAACGCGTGGAGTAATTTTATTTGCCTTTCAATTAATTGGATATCCGTATATATGTATGTTGCAAACTGAGAATTGTCTTACAAAATTGGTGGCAAATAGATTACACAATAAATTGACAACATGACTGAAATTTTGAAGAAGATCACGACGATAGTTTTATGGGTTTTCGACAGGCTTCCCACAAATTTGGTATCACAGCGTGTCTCCATACTGAGCAAATTCCTATATGGCAATAATAAATGACAGTGTAGTTTGTTTAAGTGTATTTCTGTTAAAGTGAATTTGTCATTTCGTATGCGAAATGGAGTCCCTTAAGTCCTTCAGCTGTTTTCTGTAATTTAATAATTAATATGCCTCACTTGGTTTTGACTTCAAATAATCAACTATTAAAAGAAGTAAAGCTAAAAATGGCAATCATTAATCATTGCACTAGTTTTGATATAATCTCTGGACGTCATTGACATTTTGAGTTATGTTCCATTTCGCAACCACTTATGACAAATTTATTTGCATACCTGCTTATTATGCGAGTACCCGTATCCTGTCATTTGCGCATCCGGCCACACATTTCCGTACTTAGAATTAATGTGAATAATTTGTGTAACAAACTAATGCATAAATTGAACAATATGATCAATGGTAACCAATGTGTCCTAAATTCAAAATCTTTTGTCAGGCCAGGACAAACTGTTTTACTTATTCAAGCGATTTTCAAAAAGCCTAACATTTTATAAAAGCCTTTTTTGGCATTTTACACACACATATTTACCAGCAATTATCACGTAATTTTGCATGCATTATGGCCATGTCAAAAAGTTTAAATTGATTTGGCCGCAAATTGTTAAATATGCGACAGCGGCGCATTGTGCGTATGCGTAATGTATGTAATATTGATCTGAAGTCGGCAGAAAATATAATGAAAATAAAAACAGAAGTGGCCACAGAAAACACAATCAATATTCAAGTGCGAATCACAGAATGCCAGACAATATAAGCAAATCGGCGGGGCGACAAGAAGCCGACGGCAAATGTTTTTCCTTGGCTTCAGGCGAATGTCAATGCCACAAATTTGGGGCAACCAAAAAACAAAACAAAAACAATAAAACAGTCAAGACAAAAAAAAACAGTCAAGACGTTTAAGACACAATAATAAGAGCGTACACATTGTTGAGAGCAAACATCTGCCCAACCCAAATCCACCCTGACCAAGTCACATTTGAACTCTGGAATGGTGGCCAATTGACAGCGCCACCTGGCGGTCAGATAATTTATCTTGCCTAAAGCTTAATTAGCTTGCCTGTTGCAATTTTCCACCAAATTAAACTGACAGAAAAGGGACAACGGAAGCAGCAGAGCAGCATAAGAAAGTCTAAGTAGAACAAGGCCTAGTAAAAACAAGAATTTGTATTTCTATAGTTTAATTAAAACAAGCGAAGAATTACGCAAAACTAATTGGATAGAATTTATATAAGAAAAACAAAATCGCCTAGGTAAATATGCTTATATGAATATAAATATATATGTATGGAAACACATTTAAGATTCAGTCGTCAGGAACCCAACTCAACGCTTACTCACTGACAGCCAAACTGCACAAAATATAATATATATTTCTAATAAATTCAAACATTCAAATATGCAGAGGCTACAGGCAAACAATCAACAGGTGACACTTTGCTTGGATAGCTGCCAGGCAAAGCTAAGTTGAAATATGAGCTGCGATATAAACACACAAATATATATATTTGCATACTTCTAATAGTTGCAAGGAATGAGGGGAATGAGGGGAATGAGGCTGTCAACGGCGGCGAACGGGTGCAAAACGGGCGACAGACACAAAGAGGCAGAAGCTGAAATAGAGTCGCAGAAGTCGCAGGATCTACGGCTGCTTTTGACGTGTCATAAATTCTGGGCCAAGGAGCACGTGTTGATTCCGAGACGACACATGAGACGTTAGCTCATTAATTAAACTGAACTATTTAAGTTGACACAATGTGCATATTATGTAAGAACAGCTTAGCAAATACAAAATGTAATTAATGGCATTAAATTGGATTATGTTCTGCTATTAATTTTGTTAAATTGGCTTAAGACCATCATTGTATTTTGGCATTAAGCGCAGGTTGTGCGAAAATACTGAATTTGAGGTGCAGACAAAGGAATGGATTTTAAAGGACTAAGCACACTTGTCATTTGTTCAGTTTTGCGCCAAGACCACAATGGATAAGAAAAGTAATTAATGAATATTTTGAAAGGTAGATGACTGATATTTTGAAACATAAATGCCGTTAATTAACATTTTATGATTTTTAGATAAGGCAGCAAAATAATGCAGTAGTCAAAATCGGTTGTCAGTCAGTTTTCATATCAATTCCTTAACAAATATCTTAATAATATTTTATAAAATTGCTCAAAAGAATATTTCAAATTTGGCGCATTTCGTGAAGTGAAAATTCAAATTATATGTTTGATTTCGAATGCAAAACAATGAAGATGAATTTTCAGAACTTCGAAATTAAATTTTTCTCGTGTTTTTTGGGCGCTCTTGATAAACAGGGTATTCAAGTGCATTAATCTGCGAGACAATCAGTCAGTCGGACAGTTTTCAGAACGCAGACGCCACATAATAATACTTTATCAGCGTCGAGTGCTTGAAATAGCCCCACCGTTGAGCAGCTTAACTATTTATTAACTGCACAATACAACACAAATTGGCTTAGACCGCCCTAGCCACGCCTGCACTGCTTGCTGGAAAACTAACCACTCGGTCCATAATCAGCACAGAGCCATGTAATTTTCATCCTCTGCTAATTTTGCCGGTCAATTTCTTTGTGGTCTGCATCAAAGTGCGACCAATTTGTTCGGCAGCTGGTGAGGCGACGAAAAAGTTGTCA
The DNA here is from genome assembly GCA_035044105.1 of Drosophila nr. perissopoda 5 BK-2023a. Classification (NCBI taxonomy): domain Eukaryota; kingdom Metazoa; phylum Arthropoda; class Insecta; order Diptera; family Drosophilidae; genus Drosophila; species Drosophila nr. perissopoda 5 BK-2023a. The sequence continues at coordinate 3,952,086 of JAWNMK010000398.1, forward strand.
TCAAGTGGATTTGATTTCGTGATTGGTTGCCAACTGTTATCAGTGGACGCAGTTCACGTGCCGAGGCAGCCCTGTGCCGAGATTATAATCTTCGACTAATTACTTAGCCATTTAATCACAGCTACGCGCTGCCACTCGATGCTGCCATCCAATTGAACTTGGCTTGTTAACCTGCATCACTGTGGTCATTAAATCAGTTTGACGAGCTGTCAACAACGCACATCGAATTCCATCCTGCCACGTCAGACTGCTCGTCAGGCACGCCTGCCTGTTGAGTAGTTCCCATTTCCCATGGCGTGTCACGCGGGGCAATTAAGTTTTATCGCTTACATTCAAAACGACATCACGATTCGCTCCGGTCCAGAAACTAAGCACATTACGACAGTCATGTGTTGGCTGCGTATGTCTGATATCCGAAAACTCAGCCAGCACACTGTGGTTGCACAGCGAGCACCTAACTGAAATTGATGGGTGCTTATTATTGTGGCCGTTTCTGACCTCAGCCAATGCAGCTGGCTATTCGCGGCATGCAACAATTGCAGCAAAGTAAGAAGAATTTAAAGAAGATCGTTTTACTTCTTACTTTTTCTTATTAAAGGTAGCTGACACTTGTGCAGTTAACATTTCCAATTGGAAATATGTAATATGTAGTTACAGTGGGATTAAAGTGCTGCTGGGTGGCAACGCTGGTCAACAGCAGCATGAAGCGCAGCATCAATAAGAAGTCGTCAAAGTCCCAAGTACAGTTGTAAAGTTGTCGGTGCGTCGGGGCATTAAGTCGTTGCTTTATAGAGTCGAAGATTACGTTGTAAATCCGATGAGTATTGTATATACTGTAATATAAACAGTCATAATCCTAATAAGTCCTACATATATACATAAATGTTAACAGAAGAGTAATTCCAAAGTAATTATATAATCTTGAAATCTGAAGCTTAAAAGGATCTTAAATATTCTTAAAATATCTTGCATGAGTACTTCTGAAGTCTCCCATTTGACTTTTTCATGTGTGTGAACTGTGTTTTGCCAAATAAACATTTCTCTCTCTCGATTTAGAGAGTTTCTACTACTTTAGCTTTTTTCCATTTTGATCAAATAAAATAAATGAATTGGTCTTATTTAAAACTGTTTTTAATTACTTCATATTTATTTTCCTTAACCACATTAATATTAATTTAGTTAATTTATACATTTTTAGGCAAATTGGCAGACCTTCCTCGACTTCCTTGCATCTTACTTTATTAGAAGTCCGAGATTTGATTTATTTTATTTGCTGTCACGCTTAAATGTCATCAAAAACGATGGCGAATTCCACTTTCAATAATTGTAATGAATGAATGCTAAAAGCTGACAAAATTAATTAGTACGGGTTATTGGGCTAATGAGCTAAAACAATTTATACCATCTTTGCTAATTGTGTCCTGGGGTGAAAGGGTACCATTAAGTTGTTCAAATCAATAACAAATGCAGATGAAAGCATTTTCAACTTCATCAGGAATATGTATTCTTAATTATAAGCTTAGATTGAAAACTATTAATTAATAGAGACATTATACTATATAATAAAAAGAGACATGTTGCATTAAATAATAAAAAACGGACAGTAAACATGTGTCCAGGGTATTTGGTAGTCGGACACTCGCACTTATTTTTAATTCAAGATTTATTTACAAATATAAATTATGCCTTTATAATTTTGCGTCACACCAAGTGTTGATGAGACGGCCAATTAATTAGCTAATGAATTTCCATTTTGTGCGGCAGGATAACTTTTGTGTACAGGCGCCCTGAAAGCATTTACCTGCAGTCTGTTTCATTTAACGCCAGCCCAGCAGCAGAGTCCCTGTCCACCTCCAGCAGCCGCAGGACAAACACAGGCCTATCAGAGGGGCGGCGGGCCATTTGGCCCGACAACGGCATTTGACTTCCTCACATTTCTGCCAAGTAATTAAGTCAAGAGCGCTTAAAAAATTCAAATGTTGTACACGGGTCATAAATTTGCAGCTGGGGATGCCAGTTTTGTAGCATAGTGTTGGCATTTAATATTTATGTACTTAGACTTAGGCTCATTAGCGCACACAGAAAGAGAACAGTCGAAACAATGCGGCCAAACTGGCTAGGCGCTGTACAACCTTCCATTGTTACCTGTTTAAGTACCCTAGCAAAGGGTAATTTGTCGAAAGGAGTGTGCGTCAAAGGAGACGTCTCCTTGCGTCCCCATTTAGTATGTATACCAAACACCTGCTGGACGTATTTTTCGAAAAACTCTTTAGTTTTTCACAGTTTTTCGATTTGAAAACAAGCCAGTTCGTAAAATTATCTACTTGCAAGCTCAGATCTCATTATATATTTATCAGAAATTTCAAAGAAAATCTTTCAATGGGAAGGCGTCTAATTGGAGCCATAGAATAAAAATGGTTGCTCAGATTAATCAAGACATAAAGCAAAATCCAAAATCAACCGGTCACAAGATATCCAATGTGGTCAATTGACTGCCCGGGATGAGCTGGTGGGCTCAACAGGTTGGCTATGACTGTTATATCCTGACTGCACATCCTCGTAAATCACTCAGACGCATTGCAACATTTTAATCTAAAGCACAACAGCAGAGCTGGTCAGGTCAGGTCTGGTTAGCGCAGCTCAGCTCAAATGTCGCCATGCGCCAATTGTTTCCAACACTTGCCACATTCGAGATGTGGCCTTTGGGGTCACGGTGAGAACGAGCTCCGTTATCCACATGCAACACTTTCAACCTGACAGTGCTGCGTAGGTGTGGGCACTCAAACTCACACATATGGCATATATTGTCGATACTCGTCACAACGTGAGTGTAATTGATGCTTGTTGTTTGATGGGTCAACTCTGGCCAAGCACCACAATCATTCATCACAGGAGCCCCACAGAAGGAGCTTGAATGGGTGAAACATGAGCAAATCGGCCATAAATCTTGCGCTTGATTTTTAAATAATAAAATTAAAGAATAACAATAACAATAACAATAACATCATCAAACATTGCTGACTCAGTTTATTGATACTGAATACCAATGGAATTGTCGATGATCCTTTTTTCATTTTATTATTATCAAGGTATGTTTACAGTAAAAATGTGAACTCTTTTTTGTTATTGCCGTACAAATATATTTTTTATGGCATATCAAATTAAAATGGCGTAGATTCCATTATTTAGTTGCGATATGCAAAACAAATAACACTGGACTCATATACATGGATTTAAATGTGTGTGTGTGTGTGTGTGTATGTGTGTGTGTGTGTGTGTGTGTGTGTTGTGGCATGTTACAATCAATGTTGCACTGCACACATAGCCTTGCAAAAAAGACATTAATATGCGACTTTTTATAACTCAAAGATATTTAGACTTGGACTTGTTTTATGATAAAAAGTTACTGTAATAAAAAAGTTAAATAATTGAAAAATTACAAAACATATTTGATTTCAGCCAACAATGTTTTGATTGCATTCTACAAAAAACCAAATTTTGCCTAAGCATTTCTTTTTTATTAAGCAATATTGTATTGTATTGGAGACTGTTTAAATATTTGTGTCTTATAAAATGCACATTTTTGCTGATTCATTATACAAGAGTGCTTTTTTGAACAAACAATACGAAAAATGATGGCCACGTCAACTCCTGCCTAGAGTCACCAGTCCTTAAAGAAAAAAAATTATTTATTGGCCTCACTTTTTACTCCATTTTTGAGCGAAAGGCATCAAATTTAAAAATTGAACGTCCATTCATATTTGATCAGCTAAAAGGGTATTCCACAGTCGGTCTCGCTCGACTACAAAGCTCACAAATATTTTCATTTGACGCGTTAGAAATTTAAAGTTTCCTCTTGTGCTGCATATCTATATATCCCTATATCCCTGTGTACGCCTGTGTACGTAGTTCATATAAGTTCTATTAAGGAAAGAATTTCAAATTTTGATTCATTTTCATATAGACTTTATCGCTTGCTGAACTGCATAAAACAAGTAGCCCAAACAAAACAAGACAATTAATAGATAAAGCTGCGCGTTATGAGATAAACCATCGAATACAATATTCTCACTAACATATATGTATCTACATATTTGTCTGTAATCACAGCTTTATCTAGTTATGTGAGTGCATAGCACAGATAAGGCAAGTTTATTACGTGTTTTATGCGAGACCCACTCAAATGCTGCGCATTATTGTTCTTAATGTATCCCCCCGTCAAATCGCCCCAATTGCTACTTATTACAACAATATTGTGTATTTTTAGATAGACGATAGATGCTCGTTCATATTAATGAGCAGCTAGTAGTTGGGCTGGCATTATAGTATTTCTAATCAAAACAGTGACGTTAATTTCAGATTAATTATTTCTAAACATTTTCCACGCAGCTGCCAGCTGAGAGACTAACTCAATTAGCGAGTTCTGCAACACTTTTCATTCATTGTGCAAAAACTTCATTTACAGCCTTGAGCAAAATTCGTTACAATAATTGGAAACCTTGCTTAATAGAAAATAAATACATTTACTTCTTGCAATATTTCTCAAAATACAGTGAAGTTGATTAATGGTTGCCTGCGTCGGTTAAAATTGGTGGCGTTGGGCTTGGTGATAGTTAAAAGTAGTTTATCCTAGTCGTTGGCCAAACAGGACCTTTTTGGCACCATTTTTAATCGCAACAGCATCTATTTGTAATTTAGGATATCACCTGTGTTGATTGTGGCTGTTAGAGTGTTTCTCTTTAGTCGAGAAAGTTGCTCTTCCAAAAAATCTTTAGGGAAGTATAAAGAGGTTCTAGTCCAGAGCGCAACTAGGAGTTGTTCGTAGAACGCCTTTGATGGTCAATTCAGCAGCCAACTTTTTGAAGACCCAGAAGTTCTTCTTAAGAAAAGAAAAAAAAACGTCATTAGACATTCAGAAAAGAGGTAAACAGCAATTTTGTGTTTGTCTTAAGGCATTTTCCACTTAACTTTACTTGTAAAATGTAGGAAAAGCAAATATTTGCATGGTTTTCATTTCATGCTTGATTGGGCGGCTCATTATGGCCCTGTTTTAACTTGATTTAATCGAGCGTTAAGGCAAAAACATTGGTTGCAAATTTAAAAAATTCCAGTGTAATTAAAATGTTGTAATTTGTTCGCGAAATAACGCAGAAATTATTTGCAATAATGTATAATAATATTAATACTTTTTATTTTGCGAAATTAATTATTTACTAATTATTTTTATTTAATTTTTTATGCTTTAAATAATTAATTGAAAATTATTTTAATGTTCATCTTTTTTAATTTATTTTATTATTTTCAATTTTAAAATTTTGGAATTCAAGAGCCGAGTTCAATGATTTGAAACCTTCCAATTACACATAATTCATCTGTTTTCTATTTTGCTCTTTTTTCTGCACAAGCGCCCCAAAAATTATCTTATGTTTGCCACAGTTTTTGTTTAAATATATATATGTATATATATATATGTATTTTTTTTTGAATGCCAGACAGCCAGTGAAGCCAAGCATAAATCAAGCTGGAATGCCTGGCTCCGGCTTCTCCTTCCAAACTTGCTTTATTTAGACAGACGCGCCTCACGAGACGTTACATAAATCAAACAAGGACCTTCGGATAAGATGAATGCAGGATTTGCTAAGCACTTAACGAGGATTTAACGGCACGCCCACATTTATATTGTGATGATTATGGGCTGCCATCTAAATTGTATCAATTTCATTAACATTTGTAATTATGAGTTTAACGCGGCCAATATTTCGAAGGCGACACCATTAATAATACAGCCTCTTGAGGGATTTCAATCTAATATGCTTACGACATGATTGAATACGAACAGAACAGAACAGCAGATACATCAATTCATCGTCAAATTCCATAAGCAGACACAATATGTATCAACAGGTGTTTACATACCATTTAAGGATATGCCTTTAGGTCCCTCAAATTGAATGCTTCGATTTACGATGGGCACTTCTTGGTGGGTAGACAGTCAATTGAGTCTTGACAAGTTGCCACCAGTCAACACGCCTGAATGAGAAACTGTGATTTGCATAATATCACGATGGGTAATATGCTAATTACTCTGCTCGAGCATATACAAAAAAAATGTGCGAATATGTGATTTCATCTGTGTTAATCAAGATTGAGCAAGTTGATAAATTTACCAAAGAGATTTCCCACCGAAAAGGAAAGACTTATCTTGTAAATTCCTTTTCTAAAAATAATATCGGTAATCGATTCGAACAAATACATATTCCAAGTTGCAGTTTTCTAGATACACTTCTTCCTGACCAAAAAAAAAGTGAAAAATAAGTACAATTTTGTGCGCTCAAGAGCAATTAAATACATTTTGCTTCCACTTCGCTTCCTTGTCGCATTGCGTCATAAATCTGTTAATTGCAATAAATAAATTGTAAAGCTTGAGGAGCACTTCACAGAGGCCACAAAGACTTAAATCACTTTAGCATTTACAAGTGCATATAAAGTGTCGCAAAATGTGCATCAAAAAATTGGCTGAACATAAACCAACAGGGAAAGTCCCCAAAGAGCCACAGTAAGAGCAAAAACATGTGTCAAATGCCATTAAATTAAGAGTTGGAAAACGCATAACATATTTTGTGCACTCTTAGCTATTACATTTTCCATTTACGGGCAGTGAGGAGGAAACTGAAACGAGTAACGGTACATATGCACAATGCTGTAAAAGTTTTATTTATTTGCATTTACAATGTATTAAGTGTCGATTTGAATTTTATGTCATGTTATTGCTAGATGCAATTTATATCAAAATGTGTATTATGTTTTCGATGTGGAAAGCAAATGGCGAAAACATGCCGGAAAATTCGATATTGGAGCGTTGCTGCCAATTAAATGGAAAACGAAGCAACAGCCATCGTTGGCAGACCACAATGAATATTATTTGGAACAAGAAGGAACACAGGCTGACATAATACACCGAAGACTACATAACGTAATTACAAAGACTCATTTCAAAATTGTTATGGTTGTGTGAGATATCCGACCTTTGATGATAATTGCTCTACGGGCCTATTTGACCTATGGAAATTCCCAGGAGTTAGTCACGATACCAACGATACTTGCCACAATCGAAGTGCCCTTTTGTGACTTGCGAATTGGGGAAACTCGGTAAATAATTGATATGCCTTAAGTGTGAGGGACAAGGGTCGTCAATTCGTAGTAGTAAAACGCACGAATTAATTACAAAAGCATTAAGTAGTAAACACCAAACTTAACAAAGATGAAATGATTTCCATTTGTTTCAAAAATGGCAAATAATTCAACATTCTTAAAGGTCTTCTCGGTGTTGTTGGGTTGCAATCTGTGTTTGTGCCTCGTGCATCTGTTTGTGGTGAGTGCTGCGCATCAAAATTGCATTCAGTCTTCTGCGGTTCCCTAATGCGTTTATGTGGCAATCGATGTAAGCCCCATTAACCGCCCAATCTAGAATGTGGCCATTTCCGTGGCAAAATGGAAAGGCAAATCGGAGTTGCCGTCGGCTTTCGCCTTAAGCAAATGCGTCCATCAAATTTTGAGTGAGTGCCTGTCGCGATTTGTGGCAATGTAATGAATGTGTTGCATTGTATTTCACTTACTTAGCTTACTTATTAATGATAACAATAAATGTTCAGCAGAGTTTTGTGAGATGCCAGGCCAGTTGTATGAATCATTCATTTATATGCCAGTATTAATCTTAAGTGGCCATATTTTGGCCAGCTGGTTAAACTTTCTAAAACTCGAAGTGAAAAGTTTTCATTTTCATTAACAGTTTTATTTTTAAATTGCCAGCTGCCAGGAAAAGTGATTCAATGGATTTGCCAGATTTTCTTCATTATGCTTACTTCATATAAATAAATTATGCGCATTGCTGTTTGCAACTTGCCTCTGAATCTGTAACGGGGCTTAAGTTGCACTTCCGCGAAGCAATGCCTGTCACTGCATCTATTATGGGTTTCCAACCAACACAATTTCCATCACGCCATTAGTGCCACATTCTACGAAAAGTGAAAAATAAACCTTGCACAAAAAAAAACCTTCTGTGTTGCATTGCTGAAAGGGCGAATTGCGTTGACTTCAGCACGTCTTTTAACAGTCGCCAGGCAGCTGCCGGCCGCTTCTAAAAAATAATAAACAACCCGTTACAATTGAGCTCATAAAAGGGGGCTTCAGAAAGTGCCCACACATTGGCCCTGAACTGCAAACGCTTCTCTTTTTTAAGTGAAGTCGGTGTCTGGATATGAATATAAGCGCTTTGTGCACTCTTTTTAGTATATTCTACTGCTAATTGGATGATTTTTATGTGGCAGCCACTGATACCAAAGAACAGGTTTATAAAAATCTCGTGGAAAACGTGCATTAAACAAAATAACACTAAAATACTTTTCAGAAAAGATTTGTTTTTTTTTTCATATTCCCGAGAAATAAACTGTGTTCATTTAGTAAATTGGCATTCCAATTTATTATACTTACCACAGCGTCTACAGTTCCATGTCCAATTAAATAATTAATTGCAAGTTATTAATTAAATCACTTAATTTATCAACTAATTATCAATTTAATTCAGCAGCAATTCAGCAAAAGTAACCCAATTAATTTTAAATTATTTGATATATAATTTAAATATTATTATTTTCAGCGGGACAAATATATCTGTTCTTTATTATTTATCCACCCGACTTCTAAAATCTTTTGTGCTTGTTATTCAGTTTATATCATTTCATGCTAATAGTACGATCTTTTTCATCCTCCAGGTCTCCATCTTAAGGTAAGTCTAAGGCTCATGGCTTTGTCTTTCATGGTAATTGCCAAAATGAAAACTGACAATTGGCCACTGGGCAAACTTAACTATAAGCTCAGTTGATCGATTGACCCTGTCAAGGTAAGAGTTTAATTGATTACCCGCAGCTGACATATGCTCAACATCAAATTTGAAGTCACAGCTGAAATACATATCCCAATGTTCTAACATTCGAATTGTTGACTAACTGACTAACGTGTATTTTGTGTAAAGGAAGCCAAGTGGAGATTTGAAAATATGTCAAATTATTCGCAGTTTTCAGTCGTCTCCAACAGTGCTTTGGCTGCATTCATTGAAAAGTGTTTTGTGTTTTTGGGTCGCTTCAAGTGAAGGATTTCACACAGTGTCTGAGGGACCCCCCGACATATGCCTACAGTCCTTGCTGCCTGTCGAGTGTGCATATTAGCACTTGAAAGGGATTTTTGACTATCAAAAGTGTTAGGTAAAAAAAGTAAGAGAGGCTTTTCTGACTTAGTCATATGTAAATATGCAGGCCACAGTAAACAAAAATTGACGTAAGTTAAAAAATATAATTTAAAACAAATGATATAACGATTTATTGAACGTAGCCTTATTTATCAGGGAAACTATTTAATCTGTTGAAAATTATTTGATTTTCAAACATACTAATTTTCGAATTATTTTGATAATACCTTTGTTAACTAGGAAATAAATAAAAAAAAAGTTAATTGTTTTTCGTTGAGAATTTGATTGCAAGCAGCTGCAAACAATATCGTATTAAATTCCATAATTTTAGTAGGACATCCAAAAGGTCCTAGCCAAAAACACGCAGCACGCGAGAATTGCGTGCAGAAACTTTTTAACCGAACTGTGAGCTACTTGTGCGACGGTGTCAAGTCAAGACAATTGTTGCTGCTGACGGTGGGAGGAGGCAGGTGGAGGAGGCAGGTGGAGGAGGCAGGTGGAGGAAGCAGGTGGAGGAGGCAGGCAGGCGACAGAAGCATTTTGTTATTATTATGATGAGTCCACAGGATGTCAACAAACATGCAACTGCGCTGCGAAACACAAACGTGTCTCAGCTTATAATAGAAATTCATTCGCTCCTCATGAGCGCACCATACACAGCTGTCCTGTTAAAGGATGCACAGCTCGGAATTTGTCAGCAGTTTTTTATGTAATTTTAGAGGAACAGGAACTCGTTGACCTTGTTAGAAAAAACCTGATAATTTGGATGCCACCAAAATATATTATAAACTGCATGCAAAGTGTTTTAGAGGAGAGATTATATTTTCTAATAATTCGAGTAGCTGAAAGTCATAATTTTTCGAAAACCCAATAAAATGTTCATGATTAGCAAAAGTATTAATTTCAATTAATCAAATCCATAAATATTCAAATAAATAAAAAGAAAAGTTACAGATTACGTTCTGTATATTCAAATAAATAAGAAAAGTTGTGGGTTACGTGATCTGGAGAGATAAACTCCTACAGTTTATATATATTCAAATACTGTAGTCAAATTTCATGAGTTAAAAAAAAATGGACTGATGCGACAAAGCAATAATATTAGCTTTGCGAGGCTTGACCTGTGGGAGACAAAGCTTCAGAATTATTATATAAATATATGTAAATAAATATAAATAAATATATAGATGCTCTTTATTTTAATTTCAATGTGTATCCACGTGTTATCGATTGCCCAACATCCTGTGCGCATGGCACGCAAATCTTAACACTTTCAAATCGTATTTAGAAGACAAATATCGAAAATAATTTGTGATATAAAAATCTAAAACGGTCAACGGCGAAATCTTAAAGCATATTTTTAGCTTTAACACACACATTTTGCAAAAAGAGTGTGTGGTTTGACAGCGAGGTGGATATTTTGAAAACATGTGTCAAGTTTAAAAGCTTTAAGGCACGTTTAAGTGAACAGATATTGGCATTGATTGGCTCTGGTCTGCCCAGCAGGATACGGAACAGAGAACACCGGACGAACACTAAAACGAGAACATCTCGCCTGACAGCCTTTTTGACTAATTGACCTGTAGCCTGTGTGCGGAGCTGGCAACTGATAACAACCCAACTGAGTAGTTATCCCATGGCTACCATTGGCCCCCAAAGCGTTTCGTTGCTACACAAGGCAAAACCTATTAATACAGAAATGCTTACGCTTAATTAAGCTATCGATTTGAAGCTGCAGAAACCAACACACAAAAAAATGCAAATATATAAAAAGCGAGGACATGCAAAACAAATTTATAATCAAACGTCCAATATTTTGGTAAAAACAATATATGAGTGCAATATACGATTTGCATCTTAACATCAAGTCTATTTTGGGTGTAGAATTGTTGATGTTGACTTGAAATATATAAAATAAATGGGTAAGGAAATTAATTCCAAAGGATTTGAATACTATTTAAAGCAAATCGGTTTGAGTTAAAAAAAAAAAAAATTCTTGATCTTATTTTTATTGCTATTCCCGCAACCCAACAGAGATTCCAGTATTCGTGCAGGACCTGGGGTTGAGGGAAGAGCTATGGGCTCAAAAGGGGGCTCAATAGACCTTATAGGTGATGGTTCCCCTATTTATAATAATAAGCCTATTCCTATATTATTTATACGGTCAGTATTCTTTCAAGACAAGTTTTAATTCAATCCATAATTACAAGAGTTGCCTTAATTGTTGCGTTGTTAATATATGGTTATATCAATTGGTGTGTTATTGATTTCCCAGTTCCCAGTGAGAGTAATAGTCCAGTCTCCAGCTTGAACCAACTAATGATGAATGAAAAAGCACACAGGATAAATCATTGGTATATTTACTTAACACTCTTAAGAGGCAAATAACCAAAATAAATGTACAATCCAAAGGGAATACACATTCAGGAGTTGACTTAACGTTATTTATTTGAATGCCACATCTAGAGGTGGATCTTTAAGTTATCGACTCCTTTGTTGAGTGCGTTAGAATTTATGAAATTAATCTTTCAACATGTTGATCGATGGATAATGCTTCAAGGTGCACAGACAGAACTCGCAGCAATACGCACTATACGTAATTAATAACGCTGTCAGTGACTTTGAAGCCAAAAGCAACTCCAGACGTACACAGAGCCAACATACAAGATACATTTCATTAGCGAAATTGCAACTGAGTGCAAAGGAGAGAGGTGCAACCAATGTGAGTTCATTGCGAATATTAAATTGAATTGCGTACAGTGACAGGAAAGTGAGCCATAAATTGTATAAGCCATCAATTGAAAAATGAGCGTGCCACTCGTTGACAGTACTTACGTAAAAGGGGTTTTTTTTCACTCAATATATAACGAGTGCACAATGTCAATAACATTTGCATAAAGTGCTCATGTGGCTGCAACTTTTGTCACAGACAAAAAGTGTATCTGAACTTAGCCACAACTTGCTCTAGGCCAATGGCACAAATAGTTATTCACAATACGGTTCACTGATTGAGCTATTACCTGGCACCTAAATACCAGAGAACGCTCCAGAACTGACTAAGAATCTTTTGTGCCAGCGGTTCACAAACTTGACTCTCTGTAACAAAATTCATGAATGGAAGGTGCACAGACCTGCCATCTGATGACAGGTTATTTTCTTTTATTTACTTTTTACCCAATGCTAATGCCAGCAAATGTCCATTGTTGATTTTGCCTGAGATAATGTTCCGATGTGTTTATTATTGAATCGGTTGGCTTGGTTTGCAAAGAACTTTAGCAAACGAAAAGTTCGACATGTGTCCGAGTCCTCAGTCTAGACAAAGGAAATCCCAATGTAAATGCATGCTGGCCAACAAATATTATACAACTATTTGAATTAATCACATACCATGACCTGTCTTTTCAATACCTATTATTATGGGTCACAATTTACCTAACAGGTTGCAAACATGGCTAATAATAATAATACATATCAATAGGGGCACTCCGCAACTGCGGGTTCAACTTCATAACAAGGGTCATAAGCACTAGCGCTGATTGTTTCGACACAAAAGATTTCTATGTCTACAACCTTAATTACACATAGATTCCCATATTTTAACCATGCCCATAAGACCAATACATTACTACTACCACCACTACAATGCCTGAAAAATAAATAGCTTTAAAAAGTAAAAACCCCGACAGGAAATAACTTTTATCTTTGCTGTTTCATTTTAAAACACGTTTCTCTCTTTTCTTTATTCACAGCGATTAACTCTTCTTCTTTTTGTTGGTGATCGACATCGATATCAATGTTAAGCACACATTTGCATGTTAGATTACAGACGTTATGTTACAGTCATAGTACTACATCACTAGTGGCCTGTTATTAACATTGCTAATATTAAATTGTAGGTAATTTCGTCATATGGGCTTTCATGTTTCAGTTTCAAGAAGCAGTATTAGCTTTAAACCGAATAGGCCACTTAACACATGTGGCATGCATTCTGAAACCGAAACTCATAGCCAACAGCAAGTAAATGTGCACACACACTCGCAAATGTACTTAGAGAGGCAACAGTCACAGACAAAAACTGGTGCAACAGTTTCAGATTACAACTGAAAACTGCTCCAACTCCCACCCAGCTGAGGCGACAGCAGATTATTACAACGCAAAGTGCCCAGTGCTTAGTACTTAGTCTGAAATTTGCGTTCCAGTAAGTTCACAGACAACATGTTGGCCGAAACCATTCTCCGGCATGTACTGCTTTATGTGTCTCCCGCTGTGCGTCGAGTGGCTCAGAATCCCCAGCAATTTGTCGCAACCATTCGCATTACATTACAAAGCGTTGTGCAAATACAAATTGTGCTCTCTCAAACTAAAGGGATTTGACCTTAATGTTCGCCTCAATATATGCAACGATTTTGCTGTTTAACAAAGTCTTTCATGCGTTCATGAAAACTCAAACACGTAAGTAGTGAAAACGCAATAGAGAAATATAAATACAGAGATAGTAAAAGATATACAAAGAAGATAAATAATATACTGTTTTTACTCATCAGTGGAGGAGACACTTTGAATAACTATTATTTGAGTATGCAAAGCTTTTACGGTGTTTGTTCTAGCTTAATCTTGTGATTGTTGACCGATTATTGGTTAATTCCAGCTCGGTACAAGTACCAGTTGAGTAAGAGAACAAACCTTTGGATACATTTTGTTTGACTTTTAGAGTACCTAACGATTCGTGGTTTTGCCAATAAGTCTTGCCTTCCGTCATAAGCTCACACTTTCCATCAATAATCGCCTTAAGATCGATTGGCAATTGTGAGCTCCCCTTTCTTAAATTCTGTTATATTGCAATTGGTTCTTGTTGTTTGCGTTCAGAGCCAATCACCAATTTATTTGACTGCTTCCTGTCACTTTGTGTCAATTTTTCTGTTTTGTCCACAACCAAAATGTAGAGCTATTTTAGTCTTTTGGGACAATGCCCATAGCTACCAACTGGTGACAACTTGGATCATAGATAAAGTACCTTAGGACCGGTCCTAATTCATATTTTATTAAAAAAAAGCCTCTGAATATTTGAATTCTATTAATAATAACATTAATCTGAAGTCAGATCTTATAAAGAAAACATTTTTTTAATCACGTACTAAAATCAGAGCACATTTCTTTGGCAAAATATTTAATAGAAGCATTTTATTCTCTTGCTTACAACAATTATTAATTCGTCTAAATATAGGACTTTAATAATAAAAGAGGATTCTTACTTTGCCATTCTTACGCTCAATGAAATATTAAATTAGTTCGCAAAATGTTACTATTAGTTACAAAGAAGCACAAGATTTTTGCGCAGCTTGCGGAATTTTGAAATAATTTTCTAATTTCGAATGGTTTGTATTTGAAATTTAATATTTCTTTTTTTCACAAAAAGGTAATAAAATTAAATTGAATTTAAAAACTTTTATTACGTAGACTCCTTAAATTATTCTAAAGGTGGCTCAGTATATTGGTCTAAGACACCACTTAGACTCGTTAGAAGACCAACATCAAGTGCAACAGAAAATTATGGAAAGGCAGATAAGAGGCGCCCAGCAACTCTTTGGGGACACCACGCGCGACACATGTTAAGCAAATGCAAAATAAAACAACAACAAAAAATACAAAAATACAAAAATGTTTGTTTGCCTACATAAAAAACACATTTGTACAAATACAAATAGCAAATGGAAGCGTTGCGTGTCGCATACTCTTCTCATTGTTATACCCTAACTGAGAGTATTTTATGCTTTGCGTGCAGTGTGAAAAACAGTAAAAATAAAATACGACCCCATAATGAGTAGATGTTTGCCAATGCTTTATCAGACTTGCCTTCTCTCTGTGCAAAAAGTTCTCTTAAGAAATGGTTCGAATTGAATGGAAATATTTATAATAAATTTATATTACAATTAATTGTACATGAGAGCAGGTGGACTCCATGCTGCAAGGGTATGCGGTCTTTGGTGTGCCTCAGAGAGCTGTTTTTTCTTGTTCTTTTTAGGCAACTTTTTTGTTGTGCATAAGCACGATTCGCGGCACTCTTCGCAGCACTCTTCGCCGCCCTTTAAAAGCATTGTGCGCTTGCGTTTGTTTTGTGTAGTGCCACATTTATGTATCTTAAGGGAGCTGTGCCATTTACGATTCACATCATCAGATTACCACTTAAATATGGTAAAATATATACCTTATTTTTTTAATAAAGACAAATATGGCTGTACACATTCTTTGCACTTAATGAAATCAAATTGCGTGTGTTCCTTGTAATGTTTTTTGCCCCATTATTAAACAGTTTCTATTATTTCTTCTCAGTATTAATTAGATGAAATAACAGACTTAATTATTTTGCTCAGAGTTTGGCACAGTGCAGTCATGGTGGCTGCTGGAGATTGGATTCACATCAGCAAACAGACAGAAACTTGGAAAGATAAGATAAGAATACCCGAGTCCACTCCCGACGAGGAATGCTTGACTAGGAGTTACTCTATACCCGATATTTAAACTTTTCCAAAAATGCTTTTTATCAATATTTACGAATATTTTTGTAATTATTTGATTTCTGGTAACTTTTTGCGAAGGTCGAGCCATATCGCAAGGGCATTTCTCGTGTTTGAATGAAGTAGAAATGAAAGTGATTCAAAATGTCGTGAATTGAAATTAAACTCAAAAGATACGGGAAACGGAAATGGCGGCATAACGAAAAGCTTTAGCGCAGTTGCTGAATCCTCATTAATTTTCGCGGCATTGTGAGTGATTTGTGATTTAATAGAGGCAACTTTCTCCGGATATTATCAAAATAAAAGAATGTGCGCTAATTAGGCAGGCGCTGTCAAGAGCTGAGCAAAAAAGGGTGTGCCAACTAATTCAAGTGGAAAAACAATTTTAATTGTATATTTAAGTCGGCAGCTGAACAAATGTCAATTAGAAATTGTCGCTTTAAGGCTATAAATAAAATGTCGATTTAATAAATCGAAAAGTTGACTCTGCTCCATTGCTAGCATGCAAATGTAGGTGACAATTAATTAAGTTTGAAAACACTTTTGCATATTTCTAACCGTGACTGACAATGAGTTGAAAAGAAACACGTTTTCAACAATATTAACACGACGAAGTTTAAATTAATTTTAACTGAAAAACGTCAGCAAAAAATTAAAATTCTCTTTTGTCTCCAGCTGGATAAACTACGAATTATGTGTTGGCATTTTAGTTGCAAATAATTTTAAGAAATTTAAATGCTGACATTGGTTTTTCTAATGAGTTTTTTTTATGAATTCGATTTATTGAAGTGGAAGTGAGCAGTTGGCGTGGCAGGAATAGTAGAAATTGTATTAACCTTTGCAGAGGGTCAACGAATTTTAGAGCAGTTTATTTTACACAATTTATTCTATTTTTCATTCATAACTATTTAAAAATGTAATTCTGTTTAAACTGACAGAATTCCACAAATAATTCCATACAATTAATTAAAATATGTTTTTAATATAGAGTCGTCTGTTTATCAAATGCGGTAAATTCCACAATTAAGTGAACATAACAACTAAAACCAAATTAATAACTTTGGACTAATTTAATCTGTTAATTTTTGGGGTGCGCGAAATACATGTATATTTAATTAACATAATTGGAACCGCAGCACAAAACTGTCACCAGCTTCACGCTTCATCGTGCAAATAATGTTAATAGACTTTCAATTATGTTGGTGACCGGATCAGTTGGGCCCAAACCCCACTGGACCAAATGTTTTTCACGTAGTAGCGCCTCAAAGTTGGCAAACGGCACAGGCCACTGCACAATCAGTCGTAAACAATAACTATGACAACAACAAAAAGTGAGAAAAACATTAAAAAAAAACACGAGTTGAGTTTTTTTCGTCCTATGCCCTTGTTGTGGGTATATGAATTATTCCATGAAGTGTGACACATCTCGTGTTTTAGGGCAATATTTATTATCTTTATTAGTTAATCAAAAATGTGTGGTAAATTCATTTTTTTTTTTTTGTTACGTATCTGTTTGAAGTAAAGTTTTAGCAAATTACTTGAAAATACAATATTTTAAGTCCGGGGTTTATAGTTGATCTCTATCAATATCTGAGTCAATAATACCTAGCTGGTCTCATAGTTTTGAAACTATCTTGCTGAAGTTTGACGTCAATGTCAAAATGAAAGCGTATAAAATGTTCGGTGAACAACTTTTTCTGTTTAATTTGCCAGCTTTAACAGTTTTGACTGTTCACTTTGCTCGTCCTGGTCGCAGGAGCTTGTCAGCCATTCAGTTAGGCAGTCCGCCAGTGAAAACAACTTTTCACTAAACTGTCACTTGGGGTTCTGGCCATGTTATTTCGTGTGTAATTACGGCATTCAGCCACTCATCTCCCTCCTCCCTAGCCAAGTTCAATTTAAAGTTTTCCGCCGACTTATAACAAAAGCACCAAAAAAAAAAGTAAATAATAAAGGTCAAAGGCAGAGTCAAGGCATTCAGATGGTCTGAAAACATTCCGGAACGGGTCTTAGACATTGACAAGCTTCTTTGTCGCTTTGAAAAATCACTTTGAATATTATTAAACAATAGAAAGTTATAATTGAATACGTATTATGAATATAATCAAACGACAGGAAATTGTCGAAAATTCTAAATCAATTGAATGAAATCTCGGAGAATAACTTAAGTCAATTAATACGGTTAATTCTAAACGATATTAATTTTATTTATTGATTTGTTTTGTTATTTTCAATTATATTTAATACAGTTGAGGTTGAGTAAAAATTGGCAATTATTTAATTGACTAATTCTCTTCACAAAGGAAGATTTAAATTGTGTCAGCAGATTCAACAAAAGCAGACCCGTTTTTCAATTAGAAAATTATTCATATTTCATACGAAAAATATGTTATCACTTCAATTATATGAATTTGATATTGAAACCCGTTTTTAAGTTTGACAAAAAAGAAAGGATTTTAGTTTTACATATTCCGGAAGGGAATACTCTTAATATAATTGGTAAATAACATAAAATGAGAAAACGAAATTTAATTATAATAGTTGAACAGCTCGATAAAGTAAAGTATTCTTAACACATTTCTGTCAGTTATATTTCGTGTATTCAGTTTTGGAACTTGTTTTAATTTAACGCACATTAACTAGGCTTAATATGCAGGAACCACAAAAGCTATCTTCACACAGGACTCGCTCACTTGGTGGAAGCCGTGATTACAACGAGGCAGTCGCATTAGGGCCCAAAGCAGCTTATACAATAATTAAAGTCTACTTTTTGCCGTATTTTCGTAATTAAAGCATTAATTTAAATTTCACGCTTGCCACAACACTGCGCAGCCGACGTCTCGTGCAACATTACCAACATTTCAGCATTAGTCCAAACATGCTTGGCACGAATACGAACACCAAAATAACCGAAAGATGGGCAGAAGAATGTTTGGCTTATTAAGAGTGAGATGCCGTATTATCAATGCTTTTCAATAAATTAACATTGTTGATTTATGGGCCCACATTTTATAGCAAGATAAACAACGCTTTATTGGCTGATATAAGGGTATAAGGTATAAGAATAATAAGAAAAACAGGTAAGTATGCCTTAGTCGAGAGGGACCGACTGAAACTTACTCAGAATCCAGGCATAAAGTAGTCACTTTTTGATATAAGCAAAAACCACTCATCACTGGAATTTTCCTTTGCAAGAAATGGTCTTTTCAGTGTGCTTGCTACAGTCATACAATTATATTAGTATCGATCGGCCAGTATTCCTCCGATGAAAATGACATTCTTTTAATATTCTTCAGAACAATTTGCGTGGTGCTCCACAACTGAAAATTGTGAATTTTTGCCATAAATTATAAATAATCTCTAACTAAGATAGCCACGCCCTCTCGGCTTTTCATGTCAGACAAGAGTTTATATATATTTTCTAAAGTCAGAGATGCTCTCTTCTGCCTCCCACATTCCCGGATATATTTTCTAATGAGTTCACGATATTAATTTCTTTGCTTAAAAATAAATTTTATGTTAAAGTTTAAAAGCGTTATTTTGGGCAAAACCACCCGTCTGATTGTTTCCAAACCCACCGTCTTAAATTTCTTATTTGTCTTTATGCCACATTGCCAGACTTGTCTTGTGCTTATGCTTATCAATAATAACATTTTTATCAACAATATACATGCCGCCAGCAAGATTCTCTGTCTGCTTTGACAAACCGTAAGTCGCAATGCTCTGTATCCAGTGGCATGCAGCTTAACGAGGTTGCCACGCTGATATGACAACAACTACAGCGGCGTGCTCAGGATGTGACTCCGGTTGTCATCATTGAGGCACGGGATGCGCTCGAAGACAGCCACTAGACAGGTGCACGGTCTGCTGGTCAATATACTCTAGTTTTTATACTGTTGCACGCGTTCTTTGCTACTTTTAACATAATATAAAATAAAACGATGAAAATCGATAACAGATAACAGCAAAAGCTACCATAATATTGATCAAAAGTTTGTTCAAGGTCACATTAGAAGTTGTTATGGAAATTGTGTATTCGTATTTATACAAGTACAGAGCAGCAATCAGCAGCATTTTCCCCATACATTATATATATATATATATACAGTGGCCCACAGCTTATTTGGCTCAGTGTCAAAGAAAATAGGCTACTTTTTTACATCATCCTACCTAGCAGGTTGGGAAACCCCAGTGTATTGGGGTCATATATTAATTTAGGTGGTTAATACCTGTACCTACCATCGGTTTTTGGAATTTTTGAAAAATATTAAGTAATTAGCTTATGGCAGGCATTTACATTATTTACCTGACACTAAGCCAAATAAGGTGTGGGCCACCGTATATATATTTTAAAGCTGACATCTCCTGCCCACATATACATATTACACATATTTTCTTGATCTGCATTACCAGACAAGACGAACAGAGGGAGATGTGTATATCGACATGTCCCTCCGTCCGTCCATCCTGTCTGTTTATGTATTTATACATGTGACTCTGTGTGCTACAATTTACCTACATAAATGTGGAATATTTGGCTTAAAGCCAGTCGGTAAACAGAAAACATATTAATAAAATGCGCTTGCAAAGTAAAAAAAAAAAAAAAAAAAGATTATATTTCGAATGCTGGACTTAAATTGTCAGGCAGATTAACTACAGTCTACGGGAATACGTTATCTGTGAGATGCCTTTACAGTTAATTTAATGTGAAAAGTTTTAAAGCCCTTCGTAAAAACACAATGTGGCAATCAAAACTAAATTATCTTTCTATCAAAAACACGTCTGTTCTCTTTCTTTTGCGCTCTTCTTCTTATTCAAGTTGGTGATCACACAATTGATATCGATCGGCATCGATATCAATGTTAAGCACACATTTGCATGTTAGTTTACAGCTGTTATGTTACAGTCCTAGAACTACATCAGAAGTAGTCTGCTGCAACAGCTGAAGCGCTTTTTTATATTATTTTATATAATTTTTGTATATATTTTTAATTATTTTGGTTTTTAATTCAATAGTTCTTAAATTGTATTTGAAGGATGTATATTAATATTTGTACGATTAGCTTCAATCTTTTAAAACAGTGACAGTGATCCAAACATTGGGCACGTTCCAAGCCGGACTAAGTCTTCTGGTCATTAGTTGCTCATTCATAACTCATTCCAAAATCAATCATGACAGATTGGAAGTATTACTATCATTTGACTTCAGCATCTGCGACCAATAACTTATATGCCAAGTAATTTCCTGTCAAAAAAGTTTTCCGAGTCTAGAGAGTTATCAACTGCAAATACGCAACTCCCAGGGACGCACGCAACACAACAAATTTATTTGCTTTGATAAAGAGGAAAACGCTGAGAGACGGCAAAAATAACTTTTCCACAAGCTGTTCGCTGAAGGATTTACCAACATTTAAGTCTTGTGCATTTTCCGCTTGATAAAGTTAAAAAAGATACCAATTGCTGTGTAATTTTAGACATTTCTTGACATTCCACACACAGACCCGCCGATGTGCGTCATGGGATACATTGTCCATTGGTTTTCGCTGCCTGTGTACATTTTGAAGTGGATACTAATAAATGGATATTGGATTTGTGTTGAGGCCGCAAATAGCGCTTGTTCTTTTGCCCGGGACTCCTAATTCGAGCATTAGTGTTGAGTTCGAGTATTTGCCAAAAAAACGAATCTGATGACCCATGTGGTCTGTCGGCTTTCGCTTTGCCCTAACCAAAATTCGCTGAAATGACACGTGCCTGGGCGTTGAACAACAGTTTAAATAAAATCAAAGTCTGTCCATGTTAATCTCTTTAAGGGGCGGGCACTTCAACTGGCTAAAGCAGCTTATGTAAATGATTTTAAGTGGTCCTGCGCCTAAGTCGAACGCTAAGATGTGGTCAAAAAGGTGCCTGCCAAATCCTTTCAAAGCGAATATTTCGCTAATTTTATGGAAAACCAACATAAGCATATGCAACTTAGAATTTAAATTTCGCAAACAAAATATTTGTGTGTGTGAAAATGAAAAGAAAATGTCGAAAATCATTAATTATTCCATTTAATCGAAATCATAAATTCTACGATAATCGAGCGCTGCCAGCGTTTTCTGTAGCTTCATTCATGAAAAAACAGATGGCTCACTCGCTTAAGAGTTTTACAAGTCCAACTAGGCAACTTTCCACTTGCGTCAGGATTCATGCAACTAAAGCAACTTTAACGATGAACACATTTAATTAATTAATAAAGCATTTCCGCGCCTTCATTTGTCTCTTTCACATATTTTCACAGCTTCATAATACACTTTTTAATCATTTTTGATGGGTATAAAATATATGTAAATATCTATATATATATATATTTAATATTTAGAGGGTTTGGTCCACTCACTTATGAATACACTTATTTGATTTGGTTCCCCTTCCATATTGTTGTTCAAGAAGATGCAAACAGATTGTGGCTAAGCCGCTGTTGACGCCAAACGGGCATAAAAGCCTTTCGAAACTGTTGCCCTTGTCACCAAGGGTCTTTTAATCCGATTTCAATTGTATATTTTGGTCTTTATTCAGTCTGGGTATGGCCAATCAGTCAATGCAAAACCCTTGCGTTTTCACAATCAAATTGAGGACACATTCAAAAAACTTAAGCTGAATAACTTTAAATAAAATTCAGGTGGCAGTCAAGATGCGGCTAAGCCAAAATAGCCACACGAGAAAAAAGATTAGTAGCAGCCAAAAAATGAAAAACAAAACTTAAGGCCTTGTTACGCCCTCAGGCCTGTAATAACATAGACAATGCCACAACAATTGGGGCGGGCACTCTTTTTGTGCTGTATAACAACAGCAGCAAAATTACATTCATTTCCTTCTTCCGGCGTCACGTAGCCACTGTGTAATTCAACGTAGTCAACACTGAACACTGAACACTGAACACTGAAACTGTGCACCAAATTCTCAACATCCGGCGTTTACAAATCGTCCAGTTTTTTGAGGGTGGTTCATGTCGAGCCAGTCCGAAATGCGACCGCGTTGTCCTGTTTACAATTTGCCAAGCCACAGAAGGATAAATTAACTTTCATTCATTTGCTGCACTCTGAAATGCTAAACTGGAAAACAATTTTTAATTTGTTTGTCGTTGGGTGTGTATATATGTCTTGTATTTTGTATATTGTGTGGGGGAACCATGACTATCTCTTCTGACATAAGCACTCTAGCTTGTTATAATATCCTTCTTATTTATTTCTTCTTTGTTGATGTCCGTTTTTGATACACTCAACTTGACACCTACAAAAATCAACTGAGAACATTGGAATCGACCATAACCGACTGGGCAAAAAAAAGTTCAAGTTCAATATCAGCTTTCAAGTTTGTTGGAAATATATGTGTTCTTCGATTAGAAATGATAAATGTATATGCTTTCTCAGCCTGCCAGTCTGAAATAGTCATCGTCGAGTTTATCATTAAAGTTTCATAGTTTAAGGTTCATACAGACTCAACAAAAACAATCAATTTTTTGATTTTGAAATTTTTTGCATTGTTATCACAATATTTGCTTTATGCAAAAATAAACTTGAGACGATGAAGTTCGTATTTGGTCCTGTCTGAAATTTAAATCTGATTGGTTTTATATTTATGACCTCGTCAGATCGAGATTAATCTAACAAAAATTATTTATTGTCGGACCATCAACAGCTTATCATTAGAAACAAACACCATGCCTCAACTCCTCTGGCCAGAGCAATCGGAATCCTCGCAAATAATCGAAAAGATTTCACATTTCATCATTTTTTTTGTTTTGTCGTTGAAATGTTTGGCTGCAAATGATTTGTTTGCATTTCAGCAGCGAAATCATTGCCAGCTTTGGGCACTTGTTTGGACCGGTCGGCAAGTATGGAAATTGGTTGAGTGGGTGATGAAATGGGCACATCGTCAGTGCGACATTTGTGATGTTTTGTCAAAACTGAAAGTGATTTATCATCGTCCTCCTTCTGCTTGTCGGCTAACGCATAGTTGACGAATGAGTTGTGCTATCACACAGACGAGATAATGTTGGTCTTTTTCCTGGCATAAGGCCACATCTCGAAAGTAATCTTTAAAAACTGCCAAATAGGCAATCGTGCGCCAAATTGAACATGACGAGGAAATAGGATTTGAAAAAGGAAAACTGAAATATGTATACAATAAGCAAGCTATTAACACATCGTTAAATCACGCCTCATCGAGCAGGCAAAAAAAGAAAAAAAAGAAGCAGAGAGTGTGTATGACAGCAGATTTACACAATCCAACAAATCTTGGGGAGTAAGAACAAATTTTAAATTACATTTTGAACAAATAATTATGGTTCAGTTCGTAAAACCCAAAATTTGTGATGCGTTCTTTTTACTTTATATTTTAAATACTTACAGTTTTACTGTTCTTATTTTAGTGTTATTATTATTTTATTCTGTATTCAAGGTTTTCTGTTATTTTATTTTTTTTTACGTTTTCTATACAAACACGAAGAATCAAATATTTTCTATGGTTTTGTTGCCTCGTGTAATACTTTCGCATTTGCTGCTTAAGTGAACGCTTAAATAGCCTTTTGGTCAAGCTAAACTAATACATTTAACAGCCACGCAGAAACACACACATCCTCCCAAATACCCACACACACACACCCACACCCACACACACACACACACACACAACAGGTTGCTCCGTGCCTGACATTGGCGCTGCTTCTGCTTTTTTTTGCCCTCTTTTACTTGGTACGCACATTTTATTTGGCTTTTATTTAACAATTTTTATTCTCGTTGTGCCAAAAGGTCATTTGTGGTCTGTTGGCCAAAAAAAAAAGCACAGCTATAGAGCCGAAACGTTGTTATTGTTGTAGGCGTCTGCTTTATAGCACCCTGGCCATTGGCATTAAAACGTTTTGACAAACACATTAGATGCCCAGCCTTTGGTTGAACCGAACCTTTTGGGCACAAAACCCTTATTACATTTACAGGAAGCTGAGCGGCGTAATCTTTTGTGTTTTATCAACGTATTTGATTAAACCTTGTTGTTTTTGTTGGCTGCTAGACTGCCATTTTGTGTAACTTTTTGCGGCTTGAGGCGTTAATCATACGCCCCATTGTGTCGGTCGATGGCCGTCGAGCTACTTCAGCAGTCGTGCGCGACATGTGCGTAGTTTTTTATTCATTTATATATGTCTCCTTTCTGGTGGCTAATTTTTCTGTTAACCAACAAATATTTGACAAAATTAACACTTCATTTATAGAGCATATGGGAAAAACAAAAACTTAAAATAATCAAACGGATTGACACAAAACTTTAACAATGGTAACTAAAGTGTTTTTTATCAGTTTTTAATTAAAAACAACTATTATAGCAGAAGTAAACATGAACTTAAGACCTTACCTATTAATAGTTAGTGTTTCTGTGAGCTCGGTATTATAGCGATTTTGTTTACATAAAAACAAAAAATGGCGAAAGAAAAAAATTGGCATAATAAAAATGTTCCTTAGCAATATCTAAAGTAACAAACAGGCAGATAAAATGGACTGAATCGACACTTAAACCAAATTAATATAATTAAATTAAAATGAAAGTAATTAATAATAATATTTAAAAAATACTCGCAATCCATTGAATAATCATGAATTCAAATTCTGGCTTCTATTGTTATGGGTTTTCTTCGATTTTTTCCTATATGCAGCTGAAAATGTTAAATGTTTTGCACTTTTCCATTTTCTTTACTTTAATCTAAATTCTATTTTTTGTCAAATGCCTATAGAAGTTACGGAAATATTGTTTTTCATGTATTTTAAGCCCAAGTGTTATTAAACTGAGCTTGGCCACAGCTGCACTGCCTAGATCCATTGGAAAATTGTTTCGCTTATGTTCAATTCATATGTGACAAAAAAAAAAATATATGTATGTGCATTCGTACAATGTGCAAATATTTTCACACTCGGCTGAAGGCGGTGGTGTGGGCGTGTCGTTGCAGGCTGTTGTGCGAGCAAAAGTGAGCAAAACAAACGGCACAAATGTGAAACCCCGTTGATTAAATTTTTTTGTTACTGCTGCTGCATAGCAAAATTCACAATTGGGGCTCCGGCTCAGGCTCAGGCTCTACTATGAATTTATCGATAATAATTTCGAACGTAGACATTTCCGAAGTTTTTATATGGAGAAAGAATATTTTAGTGAATGGCGTACACAAGGGGACGGAGGGAAGGGAGTTTGCTACCCCTTCCACGTGATAACTTTTCAACTGGGAAAATTGTACATAACTTCAAATGAGTTTTCCTACAAATATTTCTTATTTCCGTAGATTATAGTGTTTAAAACATAATTCAGAATAAAATGTATGAATAAATTACAATTCGGCTTTCATTTTATAAAAAGCTGAGAACGCTTAGCACAGTTTTTTCAGACCACTACTGTGATTCGTACTTTGTGGTTTTAATGACACTTTCAATAGGTCAACTTATCAAAAGGTTAGGAGAACAGCGCAGCTGTTCAATGGATTTTATACTCTATAACCGAAGGTAGTCGAGTACATAGGTTTTGTGCAATTTTCGTCCGACTCTTTGTGCATATATGTATACTCGATACTATAATCGTTCATGTCTGCATTAAAGTGCTAAGATAACACTGCGATGCCAATTGAAAATGCAATAATAAATCTTTATAAATCGAAGTATTCTCCGATAACACCCTTATATTTTGGATATTTGGAAGTAACATTGCAGTTAGACTGCTTCAGTCCCGCACCCATCTTATGAGTAGACTCAGCAGTCTACCTGATCTGACCTTTTTTGAAGATCAAGCCTGGTATAGAGTATAACACGTTCGGTTACGCCCGACTGCAACGTTTGAAGTCTATCGTATTTAATTTGTTTTACATGTTTGTAGATTGACACCAATAAGTTCGCAAATGATTTATGCATGGGTTAGAAAGCAGAGGGCCTACAAAACGAAGCCATGGTCTAATGAGTGCAAGAAACCAAGACATACACACCCCTTACAAAAGGACAGCACTGGGAGCAACATGTCCTTCGTTGAAGCCCAACCGAATCAATAAAATTGCAATTTCAATGGAAGGAGCAATGCACGTGTGTCTCAACTTAGACACTGTTTCGCAGATTGCTAGCGGTGGCAGGCAGCACATATTTAAATTGAAATGCAAAACTTGCGGTGTAAATAATGCTGTGCAACTTTTGCTCAGTTCTGCAGTTGCAGTTGCAGTTGATTTCAAACGCTATAAATTCATTTTAGCGTAGCTGGAAAAGGCAACAAAAAGGAGTCAATTGAATTATTCATAAGATGACGGATGCAGATGCGAGGAAGCGCACTGAGAGTGCTGCAAAAAACTGTTGAGCATAGACAATTCAAGAGCCCAACACTTTTCCCACTTCCCTTTAAGGCCCACCTGAAGAAGGTACAAAAAAGAATGCAGCACTAATTCTGAAGAGGGCTTGTGAATTATGTGTGTGTGTGTAAATTTGAGGAGTTGTCTCCTGCACCATGGTCTCATACAAACATTTACAACTCAATGACAATGGTCGGTGTAGTATAAAAATG
The DNA here is from genome assembly GCA_035044105.1 of Drosophila nr. perissopoda 5 BK-2023a. Classification (NCBI taxonomy): domain Eukaryota; kingdom Metazoa; phylum Arthropoda; class Insecta; order Diptera; family Drosophilidae; genus Drosophila; species Drosophila nr. perissopoda 5 BK-2023a. The sequence goes on from JAWNMK010000398.1 coordinate 3,979,404, forward strand.
AGCTTTATTGCCTTGTGTTAACAATACAAATATTTTATAATATTTTATTGTATACAGAAAATTCAGTTTTATCTATTAATTATGCTCAAAAAAAATTAACTTAAACATTAAAAAATCTTCCTCTATGAATTAGTCAAAAAAAAATATATGGTTCTCACAATTTCAAGTAGACTTTAAAATTAAGGAAATAAATTCTTATTTTCCGTTTATTTTTATCTATTGTGCTATCTGTATTGAACACAAATAATTTACGACTTCGCATATTAGAAAATTTAGCAGAGCTTAAGTATTAAAACAATTCAATTTATAACGCTCCGAAACCTGCTGATATAAATGTACAAATCACATGTATTTCTGATGGTGAGCAAAATGTGCCAATTTTGTCCCATAGTCTGTCAAAGGATGGCAAAGGAACATTTTTAAGAACAAAAGGAAGAAGATAAATGTTAAATCCACCCCGGAGCAAGCTCTTAAATGCTTAAGGATCGACGGCAGCCTCAGCTGAGGGGCGTTAAGTGCATGCGAAATATTTTGTTAGGGCGCATTTGATGCAACGTATTGGCGACGTGATAGGAAGCGTTTACGTGCTCGCTGTGGCAAGCGGAAATTGAGTTGGAAGCATTGAAAAAGGGCGCATGTGGCAATCCGATATTCATGACAAATAATGTGTCGAGTGCTGTTGTCAATGTAAAGATATTCCAGATGAAGCTAATTGATAAACTCACAAAAGCCTCAATTTCGCCAACTCTTTCCTGAACGACTTGGACATATGTACATATATGGGAATCAAGGTGGCAACCCTGAAGAAACCAACTGAAAAGTTGCCACCTGCCTTGACAACTGCATAATCATTAATGTGCCGTTTAAATTTGGTGTCTAAGTGGTAGGGAAATTGAGATTCTATGACAGGAAGTAGTTTATTGTTTATTGTTTTTTATTTTTAATTGCTTCATTATTTTAGTGCTCATCTGAAATTTACTTACCAATCTTCTCTCTTGCAGCATCTAAATCTACCTGAAGAAATCTGAAAATGATGCAATCCAAACCTCAGCAGATCTTCGGCTGCGCCTTAGTGCTCTTTAGCATAAATCTGTTAATGCTTCAGCAGTCCAGTGCTGAGCTATCCACTATACAAGGTGAACAACAACGGAATAACAAATGCCCAACAAGAACCCAATATTTTTTTCCATTTTGTAGGGGCTCCCATTACCAATCTGTACGACAATCTGCTCCAGCGGGAATATGCCGGACCCATTGTCTTTCCGAATCATCAAGTGGAGCGCAAGGCACAACGATCGCCATCTTTGCGCCTGCGTTTTGGACGCAGCGATCCGGATATGTTGAACAACATTGTGGAGAAACGTTGGTTTGGCGATGTTAACCAGAAGCCAATCAGATCGCCTTCGTTGCGTCTGCGTTTTGGTCGACGCAGCGATCCCAACCTACCCCAAATGCGACGCACCGCCTACGATGATTTTCTCGAGCGTGAACTGACCCTCAACAGCCAGCAGGTGAACAAGCCAGACACTGGCTATGACGCAGTGGTATCCGACGACTATGATGCAGCCTTCGAGCGAATGGTGCGTAAGCCTCAACGCCTACGCTGGGGACGTAGCATCATGACCAGCGCTGTGGACCAGGATAAGGTAATTTTAGTTTCATTGTTTCAAAACAGCGACTGCAAGAAGACAACAACTTTTACAATTCTACATTTCTTAACAGCGGGAACGTGATCAATTGGAACGTGAGTGGCTTAAGTGGCAAGAGATGACTCGCATGCTGTTGGCACTGCAACAACAATACGACAACTCGGCCACCGAACGTGCTGCCATCTCTGGCGAAGACACCGAAGAGGACCAGGATGAGAATAACTCGGAATATCAGTTCCAGCGGGAGGCTCGTAAGCCAATGCGCTTGCGTTGGGGACGCAGCACCGGCAAGGCGCCAGCCGAGCAGAAGGTGGGTGAAAAAGAAATTTTGTTCATTAGCTGGTTCTTATGATTTGTCTCGTTCGCAGATGCCGCTGGTTGCAGAGACTGCGTCGGTGGCGCCCAAGTCCCAAAACTAAATATAAAATATCAGCTGCAAAATGGAAAGAAAACGGGACAAAGGACAATGGCAACAAAATAAATTGACCGAAAAAATACACACATAAACAAACAAGATTATTTATTTTGAACATTTAACAAAAAGGGAAAGTTTTTTTTGTTGGCATTTATGTTAGGCGCAGGAAGCTATGGACACCGGCTAAAGAATACATACATATAAACCATATCTTATATACTGATATATACATAACCAATTTAAATCTTGTGCAGCTATTTACTAACGTGTATTGACAAGTGCAGGCAAATTACATACCCAAAAAAAAAACTTAAAATATTCAATAAAAAGATTAAATATATATATGTAATTTTTAGTTGTTATTTTAATATACTTAAAACAGTAGAGGCTACAATATATTTATCAACACAAATGCTTGTTTTCAATCATTTATTAAAGAAAACAAAATTGTGTACATTTTTTGAAAATGTTTTGATTATAGGCCTCGGATTTTTTTTAACATTCCCAAAGTCCCAAAGCGATTATCCAAGCCCAAGCTCAAATAAATTGCCTCTCTAACAAGTCAATCGAAATATCAATATTAATGTATATAAATGGCAACTGCAAAATAAGTTTTTAAAATGTTTGAAAAACTTATTAATAACAAATTAATCAGATGGCATGAATAACATTTGACAGTTTTAAAACCGATTTATTTTTCTTACATTTTAAGCATATTCAATTAAAATTAAAATTACGATGAAAATGTTTAGAAAACATTTAAAGGCCCCCGAAAGGTGTATTACTGCAACAATTGTTATATTCTGTGTGCTAAAAAAAATTATATACATTTATCTACTACTATATTAAAAGAGTATATTAAATACTACATACACTTACATTGCATATATATAAAAAGAATATTTGTCTACTACATTTATTGAACTCTATTGATGTATTTTTAAAACTTAAATAAATATTTAAAAAAAAAAAAACGCTAAAATGATGACAAAAGAAAACTTACAAAAAATAAATGTACCGTTAATAATAGAAAACATTTTTTTAAGTACAAATATTTTGTATATTTTATTTACACCATCACTGAAAGTATGACAAACATTTTAATTTGTTTGATTAAAGCCACTTTTCATTTAATATCAATTTAAAATAATATGTTAGGAAATCGGATGCAGGATCAGCAAATATTCAGAAAATGAAAGCTGTTTCTCCACATCGCAAGCGATACAAATAGAAGTATTATATGAATATATATGCATATAGAAAAAAAACCTATAATAAAATGTAAATAAAATGCAGAATGCTACACACGAAATATTTTACCCGAAATAAAAGTACATACTATATACGACACAACACAGTATAATAAATGATGAAACTCCGAAAGGAGTTACCAACAATATTGATTTGTATTATTTACATTTTTTCAAGCGATGAGATTGCCAAGAATTGTAGGCTAATCAAAGATCTTAACTGGCGCTATATCTTTTCACTTAAGATGTTCAAGTCATTTGGATGCCTATAATAGGTCACTAAGTCAAAGGATCTTCATTACATGCATGAATTCGACGATTATTTACCAAAAAACTTAATTTTACTTTGGTGGCCTAGCAAGGAAGGACTCTTTCTTATGAGCGTTCGATTAGTTCTATTTGCAAACAGATTTACTTCCGATAACTTCACATTTTCTATTAATATTATTAGATTATTAGAAAATATGGATATAAAGAAGGGTATGTATCATAACAAATATGTCAGCTGACAAAGCAGTTGGTTAGTAAATATACGTTATTTATCTGGATGTCGTCAAATATGCGGAGTACAAAAAATATCATTTCCACGAATACCAAGAACATTTAGTTATGTTATTAACGAAGTTCGTCGATTAAAGACTCTGCTCTGTAGAATACCACACACCAACGGTGGCAACGTGTTGTTAATTCCAACTTTACTGAAGTTGTCTTCGTTTTAATGTCATATACATGACTTCCACACGAACACACTAATTCACTCAAACTGAATGGAGTTGGCAATCTTAATTCAATCATGCAACTGGAGCGTTACTTTGAGTGCATTCTTGCAGAACTATTCTTACTTTCTATGGTATTTACAACTCGTCGTTTTTGTATCTCTTCTTGTATTGACCAATGCAACATTTTGCCACCTGTGGAGGAAATAAGCACGGACTATAAACATAATCAGAGGACATTTTTGTTCCAAGTTTTACAGCATATTTAACTGGTGCGAATACCACCAAAGAACCCTGTAGAAATTCCAACAACAATTACCAACTTCGTAAGCCCCATGCTTGCGTCATCAACCGTAATACAATTAAGGAACAAATGTAATACGACCATGAAAATAAAGCTAAAAACCAACAGGGTGCAACAAAATGAGGATTTTCTGCTCATAATGGTTGAGGTAAAACGCTGCTAACAACATCCTGGAGTGTTACGGCCAAAGACAAACAAGGTCAGGACTCTTGCCTGCTACCTGTTGTTACTTGGCTTAACTCCATCACCGTTGATAATTAACCTTTCAACTGTAAATATGTGTAAGCTGTAAATGTGCTTTAACACCTGCCGCCAAACATGGAGCTCATTTGTTTTAACGCAAGTAATTGCATTTGACGCTGCCAACATGAAAATGCACTCAATTATAAAGCAAGCGAAAATGTCAATTTCAATTTTTGTCAATATTTTCAACTTTATTTAGCCTGCAGCCACTCCACTTTTAATTAAAGAAGGCATAAATTAAACTGCAATTTGCATGGGCATTTATTTCTCTTTCTAATATTAACTCGATATATTCAAAACTTAATTAATTGATCAAAAGAGTCTCTGGTTAATACGTATGTATTATTATATTGTTGATTAAATCTCCACAAATAATGCATACAGAAATTCTAATGTGAGAATTAAAGTTAAACTTAATAAATCCAATTAAAATGCCATTGAAAAATGTACTGTAATTAATTAACAATTAGTTCATCAAAGCGAACAAAGTTTTTTCAGCTAAATAAACTCAATTGATTAATTCAGTCACTGCTCAAGCGTGTAATTACATGGATATCTCTATATATTAACTAAGCGTCATTTTTAAATAAATTTAACAAAATGTAAAAAGTATAACAAATACAATTAAAACAAACTGCCGAAAAGCGGGCAGGGAACGAAAGAGGTTAGAAAATGTAACTGTAAACTTTGCTGCTAATGTCAAAAGTTTGATAAAGCTATTCAAATGTTATGCGACTCTCTCTTGTTATTGTTGGTGTTGTGTTTTGTACTTTGTACTTAACAAATATTTATGCAAATAATATGCAATTACACACATTCACACACACACACACACACACGCAGTCACACACACGCACACACACAACCACAGAGCAGGCAGACGAGTAAAAGCGCTAAGCAAACTGCAAACTTTTTAGCACACATGCAGCACAAACGTGTCAAAAACAAACACAGTGTGTGTGTGCGTGTGTGTGTGCGTGTGTGTGTTCGTGTGTGTGTAGATAGCAAGGAAGCAACAACTTAAGTCTGTCACAGCAACAACAAACAACTGGCAAAATAAACAAAGCGCGTTTAAAACCGCTATTGAAACGGGAGCAGCATGTGCAATGAAAGCGCGGCAGAAAAGCGCTGAATTGAGTCAATGATTTTTGTCAAGACACTCCTTAATTAGTAAAAGTATGAAATAATATAGCTTCTTTAACTGTTGCTGCCGAAATATATTCTAATAACAAGACATATCATAGATATTAACATTATTTCCTTATAAAATGCTGAACTAACATTGACCATTATTCTGTGAAGTGTTCATATTTTTGTAGTTCTTATCAAACATAAAATAAAAATCTACAAAATATTAATGATATATTAAAATCAATATAAAACAAAGCACACACATTTTGTGAACAGGGTATCCTGCAAAACAGCGAAAAACAACGAAACTGACTTAAACAGCTTCCGGTTTGTCATCTGCCTCCGTCTGCGTCAACAAAATGAACATGGCCGACAAAACTAATGCGCAAGTTTTGCAAAGGCTGAAAACAAAGTAGCAACAAAGTGCACAGTTAAAATGGGAGAGCTGTAATAAAAGTTGCCAGTTAAAGATTTAACCAGCATAGAAACTATAACGAAACTAAACAATGGATTTAATGTTATCTTATTTATATCTTCTTTAATTGCAGTTAATTCTTTTTTAAAAGCATAAGCACAATTTCAAATTATGACGATTCTTTTGGGAGGTCGACTTTAAGCATAAAAATTACAAGTAAATTGAACGATCTAATTCTTAGATACTTGTTTTGTGGGAATACTGTGATTAAGGAAATTTCAATGTGTGAGTGAGTGTGTGTGTGTGTGTGAGGTGTGTACATATGTTTGACAATTGTAATGCTAAATAATTTTGCTATCTTATTCCGATACTTGTCTTATAACAATATTTTGCAGATTGTCCTGTTGACAGAGGCGCAATTTTTGATCGTTGGCCAAATGTAGAATAGCATAAAACGCCACTGACGGCGACAGCGAATCGGACATTTTTTGTGTAAGAAGTTTGGGTAGGTCACCGTAGATATCGCTAAAAGTGGCCATGCCTTTAGCATAGTGCTCCTGATTCGCTTTTGGATGTTTCGGTATCTTCTCCTCCTCGACGTTATTCAACAATTGCTTTTGAATCGAGGAATTGCAGCTGCGCTTAAGGTTCTTCATGTCAATAACCTTAGCTCGTTTTGCAAAAGGCACAATGACTTTGGTAACCTAGAAGGAATGAGATAAGTTATGTTAAGTTGGCACAAAAATCAGATACATATTATTAGTGTTGGGGGCAGCAGAAAATAACTTTGAATGATATGTTATTGGACGTTGAAGTACTAACGAGCAGCACATTCTAGTGGCTCAACCATACCAAGCACGGGCTTGTTAACGCACGGACCCAGACAAAACTGCAACCCACCCAACCGACCGAGGCTTCAGAACTATCTAAGTCAGCTTAAAGCCTCTGTCCAGGAAACGAGTCGGTAGACGACGGACACAGTTTTATATCATCGGAATACATTAGTTAGTTAGGGCGGAAGGTCATTTATAAATAAAGTAAATAACAAAGAGCCAAGGTGACTGCCTTGCGGTACTCCGGAAGTAACCCGAACAGACTTAATTAAATCTTAAGATTTTTAAACTGTACTAAACTAAAGACTAAAGACCGAAATTCTTGGCGCATAATAGTCATATTATACTTATTTTGAAATAAGTCGAGAATATATGAATTATAATTTCTGAGTTTTCAACACTCACCTGCGTGGGTGCCCCATCAAAGTCGGTGGCTATCTCGAGCACCGTATCGTTGCCTTGACGCGCCGTTGCATTACCCAGAGTGAAACTGCCACACGCAGCCGACTCATTGTCTAGAAAATTGTCGCCCATGTCCCCACCAGCATTGGTCGCCTGCACGCTCACATTCATGTGAGTAGGCGAATGAGGCGTGTCCTCATCGAAATGATCATTGTCAAAGAGCTCAACATCGTCGGCCACATCATCAGCAGTCGTATTCGGATTGATATCCATTTCGCCATCATCATCCGGGACACCAAATCTTCGGCTAACTTTAATGCTCGGTGCATAATCGTATTTGTAGAAATAATTGGGTTCAATCTCGAATTTGGTGGGCAGCATCAGTTTGCGGGCATCCCAGCGCTTTTGATAATTGGCCTTGCGCAGTTTCGTATTGGCATCCAGAGTCTGAAACTGACTCTCCGTGTACACGCCAAATTGGAGCTGTTTGCTGCGGCGCCTTGCCGCCCTCGCAGCAGCGCGACGAGCTCGTATGGCGGCTGCTGTGGCACTGCTGCTGCCACCGGCTGAAATATTGTCCAGCTCATTGTTCTGCCCAATAGTGCTGCGTGCTCGCGCCCGCTTGAATTTCCAATGTGAGGGTCCCGCCCAGAACTGTGAGATTTTATCCATGGGCCTGTAGGAGTACTCCAGCTTCGAGCGGCCATCAACGGGTCGAAGATCGTCGATAATCACCGGCTTATTGCGCAAGGCACGACAGTGTTTCAACGCTGTAAGTTCTTCGGCTGTTAGCTCCTCGACCTCCTCTGTGTAGTCCACCGGAAGAATGGTTGACGCTAGCCCATCCAGCTCCTGCATGGGCTCGCACTCGGCATTGATGTCAAAGGCCATGGATAGCTCATCGGGATTGTCAGGAAAGTCATCCGCATTATCCACTCCATTATCCACTCCATTATCATCAGTCTCTGTTATCTGCTCGGCAGCTAATTGTTCGTTCGCATTGGTCGGATTGGGCGCATCGGTAATGATGTAACCGGAGTGCAGCGGACGCAACTTCAACTGTTGATCATAGCGTCGCAACTTTATGGCCCACTCGGCACTGACTAGCGACTGCGTGTCCAAGTTTTTGGTCTCCGGATCCAACGAGATGTAATCTTTCACCTCCGCCGGCAGCTCTTCTGAGTTCCAAAAGCGATAATTTGTACGCAACCGCAGCTCCGAGTCCACCGTGGGCAATATATTATGCATTAGCCTATTCGAGGCATTTATTGAGCCCACTGTCGAGTTAAGTTTTCCAAATACCGGATCCTGCAGTGGTGCAGTGTCCAAACGTGCATTCAGCGTCTCCTTGTTCTTGGTCACTGTGGATTTGCGTGCCTTTTTCTTGGGCTTGGGTGCCGCTCCCTGTGCCGGTTCAATGTCATCAGCTGCACCGCCTTCTGCATTGCCAGCAATGCTATCGTCGCGATCAGCGGCATTCAGCTGTTCTTCTGTCAGAGTGCGCGCATTGAGACCCGCTGACATGCGCATCGCATCCAGATAAATGGAATCTACACGCAAGCCATACACCTTTGAGGAGGCCTCCAGCGAAGAGCCAGCCATCTAAAAAAAAGTGTAATAAACACAAGAGCAGAGAGTGCCGATTATCCACTGGAAATGAAGACACCTTATTTTGCTTACCTTAAAGTTGCTAAGGGTCTTGTGATGTCGATCGAGCAGCGACGAGAGGGTATCGATCAAGGACAAATTCCATGCATTGTCCCGGCTGAGCTTGTTGCCGTTATAGATCTCCAAGCAATTGCGTATTGTTTCATTCTCCTCGATCGACTCAAGGACACTGCTGTCCCGGGGCCGTGCTTGTTGATTCTGCAAATTTGAGCGGCGACGTGCCTCGCGACGTTCGGCTTCATCGTCGTTCACCTTGGTGGTGAGATCGCGCAGCATACTCTCACGATGGTTGCCCATCGCTGAACGACGCAGTGGCGTCTCCGAGCGAGGTAACGTCATGATCTCCAAATCCCAAAATCTGCAGAAATCTGCAAATCCAAGCCAAAACACAGAAAACTATTTCGGTTCACTCTTAATAGAGAATGGCGACTTTGCAGTACTTACAAAAACAACTGAATCCTCTCTTTGAAAATTATATTTTCGGAATGTTGGCGTTTGTTGAATTTAAGTTAATTATTTGCTTGTCTTTTGTTATTCAGTTTTCTTTTATGCCTCTTGTTTCGGTATTATGCTTGTGTTAGTATAGTTTACAGTTGCTTTCAAACGACGCCGCAATCTAGGGCTGCAATCAGTCTATCGATACTTTAGTGTTGAAATATAGCACGTTTGGGTAGAGCGGAGAGTTTTCTAAATAAGAACTTATGTTATATACGCTATTAAAATTGTGCACGAAGTTGTATAAATATTTTTAGATGATAGCTAGATTTTAGATATTTTTTAAAAATAACACGTAATTTGCTAGTCAAGCTGCGAAGCCAATTGTCAATAGACTAAATTTTGTATAAATTTTGTGTGGGTCCCCGCCTAACTCTCTTTTGATACATTTTTCTATGGGTGCTTTATGTTAGTGATACATACGCTGGCCTAGTACCAAAAACATATTCGACGTTTACCAGCACTTGACAGCAACATATCTGTGCAGCCCTCGATGGCGGCAAACCGACGCTGGACATACGGACATGCATACATACATCTGACCGTCGACGTGCGCAGCTCAGGAACATTGTTGTGTTTTGTGTAAAAAAAAGGATAGTTTAAAGTTAATTTGCGATCGCAGCAATAGTTCAATGTAAACAATTTGTAAATGTAGTGGCGCGCTTATGTGTACAATTAAGTTAATTGTCGTTCCGTGTGTGTACACGAATATTCGTAAATAACTGCACATTTGCATTGCGCAGCAAACTTAACGGGCGTAGAAACAGTTATAGAGAAAATTAACAGGAAGTGGAATATAAGATTAAAACAACATGGCCCGCGACACGCAGGGCACACAGGCCACCCAAAGTCAGGTGTCCAATATTTGGACGCAGGTCGAGAGCCAACCGATGGAGAATATCGTTTGGGGCCGACTTTATGGCAAGAATATTAAAATCAAGTCCCTCGGTACGAGCATCAAGCCATACAAAATTATCTATACGCATTCGTCCTTTTGTGTTGGTAACTGTTGCACTAATCTTACGTGTTATGTTAATAATATTGTGTTTCCTTTGTATTTAGGTTTTTTTTAAGTTTTGTATGTATAAGACCAAAAAGATAAGAGCCCTGTGTCAATTTTGCCATATTCCTCTATCTCTACCTCATGCAATAAAAAAATGCTTTGAACAGTTCAATTTGGTTCATAAAAATATTAAGCTTGCAGAAGCTGCATAAACAAACAGTTATATAAATATGTGTGGCAAGCAACCATGTCCAGTTGTCTGTTTTTAAGCCAACTAAAAACATTGATGTATTTAACTGCAGATAGCACATGTATGTCAAAAGATAATTGTTCGTGTTGCTAATTTTTAAACCACTGATTTCTATTAACATTTTTTATGTGATTTTACGAAACTTAATTAGCGCCAAAACATAGAAATAACTTATTATCTGTGTTTTAAAACAAATGTAAAATACAAAAATTCTTTTCAGGGTACCGTATATATTATAAATACATTTTTTTTCAGTTTAAATTTTATTTTTAATTTAATTGAATCAATATAATGAGTAAATAAAGATAGACAAATATACTCTTCTCTCTTATAACATTTTCTTGTTTCTTTTCAGACTTAAACAACGACGAATTTTCAGCGGGACGTGGGGAAGTAAATGATTTAATATTGACGCTCAATGATTTGCCTGAGAAAATCTTATCGCGCATATCCAAAGTGCATTTTGTCATAAAGCGTGCAAACTGTGATCTGACAAATCCGGTTTATATACAGGTAGGCAACTGAAACTATGCACCCAAAATAATAATACAATAAATAAAATGTTATTTGCAACCCCTAGGATCTCTCTCGCAATGGTACTTTTGTGAATGGTGAAAAGATTGGCACAAACAAAACGCGTATTCTACAAAATGACGACATCATAGCGCTCTCGCATCCCACCTACAAGGGTAAGTTCTGTTCCCGATTCAGAATCTGCTGCATTTACATTTCGTACCTGATTCTATTGTTTTAGCTTTTGTCTTCAAGGATCTTAGTCCAAATGAGGCAATTGGCCTGCCTACGGAAATTACTGCTACCTATTATATAAATCGCAAACTGGGCTCAGGTGCCTACGGACTAGTGAGGCTAGTTTATGAACGACGCACTTGCGAGCAATTCGCCATGAAAATAGTTAAGAAGAATATGCTTGAGGTGAGCGCACATCCCAACAACAATCTCAACGATCCGGAGCGTGTGCTAAATGAGGCTAAGATTATGAAGAATCTTTCGCATCCGTGCGTGGTGCGCATGCATGACATTGTCGATAAACCGGATTCCGTTTATATGGTGCTGGAGTTTATGCGCGGCGGCGATTTGCTAAATCGCATCATCACCAAAAAACTACTCAGCGAGGATACATCCAAATTGTATTTCTATCAAATGTGCCATGCAGTTAAATATTTGCACGATCGAGGTAGGTAAAACCTAAATCGAGCCTCATTTCGATAATTAAAGCTGAATAATAATGAATATCTGACCACATAAGGTATATATATTCTCCATCAATACTCGAGTTGGTTATGTATATACTTTGATATCACATTGATTATCAAATTACCCAAAAGTACATATTCAAGCGCACATTTTTTAACGTGTTAATTTGACATAAGTATTTTTAAATGTTTGAATAAAAGACCAACAAACTAATTGCTAATCAAATAAACTGTTTTCTTTTCGTAGGCATTACGCACCGCGATCTGAAGCCGGACAATGTGCTGCTGGAGTCCAACGATGAAGATACGCTGCTTAAGGTATCCGACTTTGGGCTGAGCAAATTTGTGCACAAGGATTCAGTTATGCGTACGCTATGCGGCACGCCCCTTTACGTAGCGCCAGAGGTGCTCATCACTGGCGGACGTGCGTCCTACACCCAAAAAGTTGACATTTGGAGTCTGGGTGTGGTTCTCTACACATGGTAAGCCAACGAATATACGCAAACTTCCAGCTATAAGCGTTTAAATGAATCTGATTATATTGCAGCTTGAGTGGCACCCTGCCCTTTTCGGATGAGTACGGGTCACCGGCTGGCGAGCAGATTAAAAAAGGCCAATTTCGCTTCCGTCATCCTGCTTGGCAGAATATTTCACAGCGTGCCAAGTTGCTAATCAAACAGATGCTCATTGTGGATCCCGAGAAGCGACCCTCAATCGATGCTGTGCTCAAGTGCAACTGGCTGCGGGACACAACGATTCTGCAAAAGGCTAAACGTCTTATGAAGCTGGAGGATATGGAGATCGGTGAAGACGAAAACAATTTCCTTGAGCCACCCAATAAGCGGCGGCGGCAGTGATAGTGCCTCACCGCAAGCGAGCTAACGTGAAAAACTTTTAATTTTCTGGAAAAATTAATCGACCATTTTTTTCCCATTGCAACGAAGCAGGAAAAGCTGCCATTTAACTTTAATTCATTCCCGTATTTAAAAGTATTTTCTCTGCGGTTGTTTTTTTTTACGTATTGTTTAGTGTAAGTTTTTCAGTTGCGTCTCGTTCAACGTTGTTAAAAAAAAAACCAAAATTTAAATTTATTGCATTTATTGACGCGATTATAATTTAAATTTAATTATAATTATATGTACATAAATAAGATGACTTTAACGGTTGTTGCTTATTTGAAATAAAGAGATTATTGTTTAAATATTTGTATTATAGCTGTTTCCATTCCCATTCTATTACTTTTAATACCAGCTCAATAAAGGGTAATCATTTCTGTTGACCTCCAAAATAATTCTAGCACAAGGACAAGGAACTGTTTTGTAAATGAGTATGAATCTAATCCTTTGCAAAACAATGTTTTTATAAACTCATTTTGCTAAATTTGTATTTAACGAATTTTTAGTTAAACACCAAAGTTGAATTTGTTAATTGGAAGTTGTCCGTCAAATTTATATTTATATTTATATCTATAAAAGTAAATGCAATATAAAAGTAAATCTATGGATCAAACAAGCCTTAACTTAAAGCTAATACAACATTGCTGTCTCTGGAAAAACAGAGTATATTTCATTGCAAGGCATGACTTAAAAATACTTGGCTAGTAAAATAATTTTAACAAAATGTATTTTTTTATGTAAACCTAAAAAAAAAGTGCAGTAATCTAAAAAAACACAAACATAAGCAGTTATAAATATTGTGTTCTATAGCTTATGCGTGGCCAATTTGCGGCCGTGTCCAATGGTCAGCAGTGTCTTCTCATCTCGCCAAATTGCATCCGTGAGCCGTGTGTGGGGATTCTCGTTGGTGTAAACAAATTCGTGTTTGTTGCCAGCCACTTTGGCAATCCTAACCGCAGCGGGCTGGTTACTCATGGCTGCCAAATGGGAGCTGGAAGGGAGGCATTTTAGCTTAGACTTTACAATTTAATTAATTATTATTTACCCATTCACGAGCAGCTGCGACACATGCCCCACATTGAAGTAGGCATCTGTTTGCTGCAGCTTGCGTGGCACACGTATATCCACTGTGTGCACATTGCCATCGTAGTCGCCCAGATAAATGTAATTGTCGCCCTGCAACTCACTGGGCGTTGACCAAGCGGCGCAACTGAAACTCAGCAAATGCGACTTGTCCTCATAGAGGCAACTGGAGGCGGGCGTCGTGGCACGCAAATCCCAGAGACGCGCACAGCCGCCACGATCACAGGTGATGAGCTGTGCGGTACTTATGGCCGATGTAGCCAAGCCAGTTAATTTATTTGTGTGAGCTGCGCTTGCGCGATAAATGCTACACAAATTGGCGCCGGACAGATCCCAGACCTGCAAAAAGTAATCAATTTGAATAGAATAAGATACCCTGTATTCCAAACTTACATTAAGCGTATTGTTCAAGCAGGTGGAGACCGCTTGCTGTGGGTGCGACTTGAAAACGCACAGCTGATTTATGGGCGCCTTGTGGGCCGTATCCTCGCCGACGAGAAACAAGCAATACGGCGCCTTGGGATTCCGCACCGCGGAGTACGTGGACCAGGCCTGGAGTCGGGCATCACCCAGGGCCACCAGCAGCACATTGTTTTCCGCGTAGCGCAATATATTAACGGTATATTCGCATTGCAGCTTGAAGTTAGCATTGTCCACCGACATGTGATCCGTTCGACTGTAGCCAAAAAGCATGCCCCACCACTGGACACCTTCGCGATGATTGGTGGCCAGCGCAACATGTTGCAGCTCATTTATGGAGATGCTGTCGAAGCAGTCATGGAGACGAGGCGATAAATCATCAAGGCGCGCATTCATGTCGGCCACGTTCAGATTGGGATAGTCCACATTGCCAGCGAGTTCCCTGGCCGGTGGCGGTTGGTGAGCGACAGGCGTTTGGTAAGTTACCGAACTTCTTTGTGGAAACATGATTGCCGATCTAAATATTATCCGCAATATTAGAAAATATCAGATCCAATCCCAATACAAACGCGTGCCGGCAAAAAAACCAACTCGTTAGAAATGTTAAAACATCGATTCCAAGCACTTATCGATTTGAATCACAACACAAGCGATGTAAATCGTTATTGGGCCTAACCGTGGAATGTCAAAACCGTATGTACTTTCCCGCCAAATTTGAATGTACGATTTCTGATGATAGCTTTACTCTACTGTTTGGCAAAAATCCGCATGTCGGATTTTTCTGGGCTATTATTATTATTAGGATGTTTTAGAACTTAATTAATTAAATATAATAGCGGGTATATATATATACTTATAAACTACTGGACACATTTAAATACGAACACAATTTACGGTTTACTACCAAATTTTTTTATACAACATTAACTTAAATACTAGTGGTAAGGGTGCAGAAGCACTACGCCTTAGGCGCTGGAACAGTTTTATAATTTTCTTATTGGAGGGGTGCTACTGTCTTATTAGCCGTTTCGCAATACGGGCACCATTACGCATTTCTTTTATGAGCGTGACAAATCTATATGTATATAGATATATGCTCGGGCGTTTTACTTATATACATTTTATTTAAATATCTCTTTCTTGCCAATTTTACACAACTGCGATTCTCTACGGAGATCGGTATTTACTTGCGGATGGCTTTTGGTTATGGTGCGTGAGACGACACCTGTTCCTTTATGGAACGCACTCACCGCGTGAAATATCAAATGAGGATTGGCCGTGTCGCCGCACATGAGCTTTTCCTTCCCGGCGAATGTCGAGAGATCGGCTGGGTGGCCGCCATGGCGACGCAAACATCAATCTCCAGTTGCTGCACTCCCGGCGGTGCCGTGGTTGACCCAACCGCAATGCGCAGTTTGGTGACCAGGCGACAAAGGCAATTCCAAAACAATTTCTCACTGGCGTGGCCAGCTCTGTGCCGCCAAATTCAAAAACACCGAAAAACGCCGGCGTGACCTGCTGTTGGCCACCTACACATATAACACGAATTAGTATACATTCACTAAACTTGCCGGACACACTTACGCCAAAATCCAAAGGGACACAGCACGAAAAGGAGGTTTTGTCGCTTCTCTACTCTTCACTATCCCTGCCGTCACCCATTGAATTTTTTTGTCCGCGACCTGCCGCAACGTTTTTGAAAATTCGGCCTAACCACAAAGACCAAAAAGACAGCCGTGCTATCGCAAAAAAATGTGGCGGTATTCGATTGCCGCTATCGATACCTTTCTACGAATGCAACATAATTTACATTCCAACACTTATCACTTATCGATTATCGGTTGTCGCCTGTCAATTTAGTCTGGCGTGAAAAGTTGTAGAAAGACGCTGCAAAAATATTCGTTCAAATTTTTATTTTTTTATAAAAAGTTAAAATTTTGCAATTTGAGCATTAAAATGTCGCTTCCTATTGATGAGAATCGCAAGAAACCAAAAGAACCTGTGCAGATAATTTCATGTGTGGTGCTTCGACCTGCAGGGCCAATGCAGTCAGAAGAAATGTTTAAGACGCCACCAGGCACCAGCAGTGCGCTCGGCAGAAACCAGCTGAAATGAAACTAGTCGCTCAACCATCAATTTGTGCTCCTCAACTGTTCTAGATACCGAAATATGAGATGCAGTCGGGTGCCACCACTTCATCCATGCCTACCTATGCCGGGGGCACACCAGCACCGGCGCAAATGCGCTTCATGACGCCACCAGGCACCAGCAGTGCGCTCGTTCGCTGCGGCATACCGCGCTGCACCGGCTGTGCTAAAAACGATGCAGCGCGGTATGCCGCCTCATTTCGATAATTAAAGCTGAATAACAATGAATATCTGACCACATAAGGTATATATATTCTCCATTAATACTCGAGTTGGTTATGTATATACTTTGATATCACATTGATTATCAAATTACCCAAAAATACATATTCAAGCGCACATTTTTTAACGTGTTAATTTGACATAAGTATTTTTAAATGCTTAAATAAAAGACCAACAAACTAATTGCTAATCAAATAAACTGTTTTCTTTTCGTAGGCATTACGCACCGCGATCTGAAGCCGGACAATGTGCTGCTGGAGTCCAACGATGAAGATACGCTGCTTAAGGTATCCGACTTTGGGCTGAGCAAATTTGTGCACAAGGATTCAGTTATGCGTACGCTATGCGGCACGCCCCTTTACATAGCGCCAGAGGTGCTCATCACTGGCGGACGTGCGTCCTACACCCAAAAAGTTGACATTTGGAGTCGGTGTGGTTCTCTACACATGGTAAGGCAATTCATATTCGCAAACTTCCAGCTATAAGCGTTTAAATGAATCTGATTATATTGCAGCTTGAGTGGCACCTTGCCCTTTTCAGATGAGTGCGGGTCACCGGCTGGCGAGCAGATTAAAAAAGGCCAATTTCGCTTCCGTCATCCTGCTTGGCAGAATATTTCACAGCGTGCCAAGTTGCTAATCAAACAGATGCTCATTGTGGATCCCGAGAAGCGACCCTCAATCGATGCTGTGCTCAAGTGCAACTGGCTGCGGGACACAACGATTCTGCAAAAGGCTAAACGCCTTATGAAGCTGGAGGATATGGAGATCGGTGAAGACGAAAACAATTTCCTTGAGCCACCCAATAAGCGGCGGCGGCAGTGATTGCGCCTCAGCGCAAGCGAGCTAACGTGAAAAACTTTGAATTTTCTGGAAAAATTAATCGACCATTATTTTTTCCATTGCAACGAAGCAGGAAAAGCACCGGCGCCCGCTGTTGGTTCGGCTGTGCTAAAAACGGTGCCGCGCGGTATGCCGCAGCGAACGAGCGCACTGCTGGTGCCTGGTGGCGTCATGAAGCGCATCGGCGCCGGTGCTGGTGTGCCCCCGGCATAGGTATGCAAGGATGAAGTGGTGGCACCCGACTGCATCTCATATTTCGGTATCTCGAACAGTTCAGGAGCACAAGTTGATGGTTGAGCGACTCGTTTCATATCAGCTGGTTTCTGCCGAGCGCACTGTTGGTGCCTGGTGGCGTCTTAAACATTTCTTCTGACTGCATTGGATCTGTAGTTCGAAGCACCACACAGGAAATTATCTGCACAGGTTCTTTCGGTTTCTTGCGATTCTCATCAATAGGAAGCGACATTTTATTGCTCAAATTCCAAATTTTTAACTTTTTATAAAAAAAATAAAAATTTGAACGGATTTTTTTTACAGCGTCTTTCTATAACTGTTCACGCCAGTCAAAATTGACAGGCGACAACCGATAAGTGATAAGTGTTGGAATGTAAATTAAGATTATAATTTGATTACTATTCTGTATACGTTGAACCTGGCTCCAGAAAAAAAGAAGAGGAGAGAGGGGGTCAATTACATGGTGGCTAAGTTCAAAGTGGAGCCACATGTTCTCTCGTATTTTTTTCCATTTTTTTGGTCATATTTTTTTTCGTATATTTTTTCTTATATTTTTTTTTAAGTTAAGTGATGATAATAGACGTGTTACAAATGACTCAAAATCAAAGAATCTAGCAGTAAATCTCATTTTAGGCCATTTATGGAAACTTCCTCACTAACGGAAATTGTTTTTCCTTGTTGCTGTTAATTCAAAATACTCTTGTTTACCGGCCATTTTTTAAATTATATTTGGTTTGTTTACATTTTCGCAGTGAATGTTAAATATTCCTAGTGGTGGACCGAAATTATCGAAAGTAGTACAGACAGTGCGTGCAACAAAATGATTTGAGAACGACCGTTGGTATGGTATAAATTATGCTGCATTTTAGACACGTCAAAACTTTACGGCGCATAACAAAAATTTATTTATATGTGCGAGAGAATACCCTCGATGTATTATTTATCGGCTTGACATGTCGACTACTCATAAATACAATGTACAACACTGGCTTATCGGCCTAATACTCATTGCCGCAATTCTGGTAGCATTCCGAGAGAAATAACATTACATTAACAGTAAACAACATGTACGCCAACGCGACAGACGTGTTCGTTCCGCGATTCTAGCGATAATTTAGTTTGCACTTCTCATGCGGAGAAGCCTACATTACAAACAGCACACAATGACAAAACATACAAATTAAAACTGAACCAATTATCCTTGTACGGAGTCGCAAAATACATTTAGACAAGTTGAATGCAACATTGAAGAGGAACAGGAACAGGCAACATGTAAACACAGAAATCCGATCAAAAAATAAATGCATTCAATATAAATTGCATATGTATATGTGAATTCAAGCAATTATGCAAACAATTTCTCAACATTAACTGCTCAAATTTTGCTAACAATAATAATATATAAATATACAAAAAAGTTCAACATTAAGCACAAAAAAAAACAACAACAAAAAATCAAATCAAAACAAAAGAAAAGCGCACAAATTAATTCTATTAACATCAAGTGAACTCAACATGGACACGGGCAATGTTATGGACATTTATGCCATTTATTTATTCCGTCCCGGAAGTTCGCCCGTTGATTGGTGCGAGGGCAATTATTTAATATCATCGAATATTGCTGAGTTCGTCAACACGGTGCGTATGTGTAATAAATACATAGATATATTATATATATATATATATATATACATAAATATATGAGCATTGCCTTGACAAAGGAAATACGCGGTTAGCCAACACTTGCTATTGCCAGCTGTAGTTCGAACGGTTCTTTGTATCATTTGTTATTGCATTTCATTAACTGCGTTTCGCATACCGTAAGCTATCTGCGTAGAATTCTATGCAAACGTTAATGCGTATATTTATTTCGTCATATTTATCACATACATACCGAAGGCTCTTGTCATATTATGCATGAGTAATTGGCTTTGTCGTTATTCCTTTGTATAAATCCAAGAACGTGTGTAATCAGCTTTATACCCTGCACCCATTGAATATGACCAAAAGGGGTATAATTAAGTTGTTGCAAAAGTAGGAAGCATCTGCGACCCCAAACAATATATGCAGCGGTTCTTGATCAGCATCAAACGCCGAGTTAATTTTCCACATCCATACAATTTGCTTGGGTACAGGGCATAACCTAGTCGACTTCTCTCGCCCAAAGAAAACTTGTTTTCATTGCATTTAAATCTTTTGTTCAGTGCTTATCAACTGTTTGAAATTTCAATACTAAGTATTCTTACAGGAAATTAGGACACCAAACAGTAGCAGCTAAATCGCTAATCGTGTAACGGCGAAAATAACAGCAAATGAAATCGACTTTCAATTAATATTGAAACGTTTTAAGTATTATTAAATTTTACTGCTATAAGCGAAATGTAGATGATCATTTCTCAAAATAATATTGGAACATACAAAGGCTAATAGATGAATTATAATTTAAGCAGACTTGTATTTTTTTTCTTATCACCTTGATTGATGACAGCTCTGATTTCACACGATCTATCACAATATAATTTTATGTACATTATACGTAAATGGAGGCGCTTCATCAAACTGATAAGAAATGCAATGTGTAGATTAAAATCAGTTTGCTCGAACCTAAAAGTCAAATCGCTACACAAACATAACTAAATATTAACACAGACTAAACTTTTGGCTTACAAACTGGATATTATTTATTTGATTTATTTAAGCGGGTTTTTCAAAATGCTTTTAATATAATGAATCTCTAATGATGATGGAGAAACACATTCAATTGCTTAATTAGCTGCCAGCTCCAATTTGTGTACATCATGAAGGGCAATGAGTTAATGAAATACTTTGGGGGCATTTACTGAATTGCCTTGTCTGCCCACTTTCTCTATGACGTGTTGCACTTCAATTTATTTTTATTCTTACTCTCTCAACTTACATAAACAAAGTGTATTTAAATTTGTATTTTTTAATTTCCTTTTTTTTTGGCTTTGCTTGTCGCACTCATTTTATAATTTAATTATGCATTGTCTCACACACCTTTTGACGCATTCTTTGTTGCCGTGTTTCGTGTTGTTTGTATAAAACGAAACACAAATTGTACAAAATGATGAAATGTGATTTAACAAATGACATGACAAACCTTTCGACACACACCGCATACCGCACGAAATGGTTAATTCACTTGGCATGTGGCCAAATTATAGCTCAAAAGCAGTAGTCCCAACATTGAAAAATAAAATAGTGGCTACGTCAGTGGAAGAAGCTCGGCCCATTAACATATTCTTATACATATGTATATTTCTTGATCTTGTAATAATATTTGTTAGGCCTATTAATTTATGCAGCTCAACATAATTAAAGATTGTATTTTCTTTCAGCAAAACAGAATGCTAAATAAATTATGTATCTTTTAATTTATTTATTTTTGTTATATAATCAATAATCTATTCATGCTAAATTGATCTCTTCGCTTTTGCAGTTCAGCAACTTTCTATTCATTCTACTGCCGCCAGTATTAATTGTGCTGTTTAAGGAATACGGACGTTTTGTCACGCCCGGAATACATTTGCTCTGGGTGCTGCTAATTGTTGTGGGTCTGAGCTCCATGTATTTTCATGCCACGCTCAGCTTGTTGGGTCAACTGCTCGATGAACTGGCCATTCTGTGGGTGTTTCTAGCCGGTTTCTCGCTATTCTATCCCAAGCGCTACTATCCAAAGTTCTTGAAGAACGATCGGTAAATTCTTTAAATTAATTGATATAAAAAATGATAAGTGCAAAAACACCTTTGTCTACTTCACAGCAAAGCCTTCAGTTGGCTCATGTTACTGTCGGCCATTATCGCAACGGCTTTGTGCTCGTGGAAGCCCATAGTTAATGCCTTTGTTCTGATGCTCATGGGTGTGCCGACAATGATAATGCTCTACACTGAACTGCAGAGGTATGATATGATTATGTTGCTTACCCAAAAAACTTAATTCTTTATCAGTTGCACTTGTTTGCACTTGCTTACACTTGCTGGCTTTGACCGATAAGTCAAACAAAGCCTACCATTATATATATATATATACATCCATGCATATTATCTAATCCTTATCAAGTTTTTTGCATGTTTAACAATCGGTTGTATCAATCGCGGAAAGGTAACTTTTTTCCATATACATTTGATTTAAAGCTATCTTTACATTATCGTATCATTAGTTGAACGAGTCAAAGTTCTGCAAAGTTCCCCTTCAATTACGTCGACTGATTATATCTTATCGAAACTGGACATCAATCATATGCGTATAATGACGTATTGCTGAATATTAGTAATGTTGCAGTTAACTTTTGGAATAAAACTAACGTGAAGCACGGAATAAGACACGCAACTAGCAAGTTTAGTCGTCAAAGAAGAATTGGTAAAGAAGAACTTATCTCTCGAGAGACAGCAGCTGTCAAATAAAGTAACCCGACTCAACTCAGATAGCAAACAAAGAAAGAAGATATTCAAAGACGATCGAGTCGACAATTTATGTTTTTCACGAACGTATATATTTTATGAAATCAGAATAATAAAAGTCGCTGCAATCAGAACAATAAAAGTCGCTGCAATCAGATTGATAATGTTTACACAGACTCTGATTAGTCGTGGCTAAAGTACAATATAATGCTCGTCTTCTATCTAATGGAATGAATACGGAATATATACGTGTGCATAATTGTACTGTCTTCTTAGTTGTATAACTAAAAGTTGCGAACGTGACATTTGTGGCATATAAAATTGCGAAAACAAAAATAAAATAGCTAAATCAAAGTATTTTTTTTTGGCTGTATATTTATGTTATGCTTGCATTATTATTATTTTATTTATATTTATTTATTGCTTTTGCTTTCTGTGTCGCTGTTGTAGTTTATTTTTCTAATCTATAGTTTTTATTTTTATCTTATATTTGAAATCTAAAAATGTAAATCGCTTGCTAATGTTCAGTATTAAATCGATATATTTCACTCGATATAGTCGATATATTTCTCGATGACATTCCATTAACTAAAAACCGTAGCTGTGCCTAAGTTAGACGTTCTTTCTCGTATTTAAATAGGAAATCTTCTAAATTGTAAATCTTGCTTACATATTTAAGCTGAAGCTTAAGCATCAATTAGAATCATCATCATCATCATTTTAAACATTTTCATCTTAGGTTCATCATTTCATCAGCAGTTGTGAACCATAAGCAAATTAAAAAACTCTGTTTAATTTATATTTTCTTTGATAGAGTTCGAGATCAGCGAGTTTATCGTTTGGGCCTGCGTGCCACAACCGTTTGGGGCGTGGCCGTTTTCTGTTGGATCAACGATCGAATGTTTTGTGAGGCCTGGTCCTCAATCAACTTTCCGTATTTGCACGGCTTTTGGCATATATTAATTTTCATAGCTGCCTACACGGTGCTAGTTCTGTTCGCGTATTTCTATGTTGAGTCCGAGCTGCCACAGCGCCAGCCACTGCTCAAATATTGGCCAAAGAATGAGTTTGAGTTCGGCATACCGTTCATATCTATAGGAAATCCAGGTAAGGCACTGCGGAATACTATTTAAGCTCAACAACAACGACTACAACAAAACAACAATTGCCTTCATAGACCAAAAATATATTTAACTAAACCAAAAACAAAATAAGACCGAAAATGCTTTAGTTAGTTGGTAAAGTTGTAATTTAGTTTTTAGTACGCAATCAAATTTTTAACTAGTTGTCAAATTGTATTTATTATGAAATTCGTAGCTAAAATGTTGGATTGTGGTTAAGTATGTAAAAGCATTAAGCCATTGTTAAATGTAGTATTGCTTAGTATTAAAGTATAGGCATATTGGATGTATCAAATATATGTAGAATAGTAATACCCCTTAGTTGTGCACACATATCCCAATAATTCCAAATCCTCTTATATGGGCTCAGTCAAGTATTAAAAAACTGGTTTTCCACTCTGTATAAACAGACTGTGATATGTTCAAATGACTCATGAACTCTGAGATTCCCGACAAACGAGAATCTTAAACAACTTGCCACGATTTTTGGGGTCAAAAGCACCAAAATCTTTCCTATATTTATTTTCATTTCTTGACTGCACCCATATGATAAGCAAACTAATCCTAAATGAAACCTGTAAAAGATAAATATGCATCCCACTTTACTAATCCATTCAAATCACTTTCTGTTGGCCGAATTGCAAATATTGCCAATGCCTACTTTTAAATGCCCATCTCATTGCTGATCCCCACAGATTCGAAAGATTGGCGTATCTACTGCAGCTTATACATGCAACATCTCGACACAACCGACTAAAGTTCAGTTAAAAATATTCTGATTTCTGTTTAAAACTATGCTTAATTAATGATAGTTTAAAAGTTGAAGAGATATTGAGTTAAAGGTTAATATTTACAATAAAATGTTGCTCGAAACTAGTTTATTTGAAAGTTTCTCAAAAAGTTGATTTAGATATAGTAATCACTTCAAAAAGTATATATGTTTAGTGGTTATTTTGTTGGATCTCCGTTCCATAAGGTTCGTTCTAAAGTTTGAAAGTGAAATGACTTTAACACAAAAGAAATGTTCATTATTACCGCGTTTGTTTGTTCAAAATGACCGATAAATATAGTACACATATAGCCAATCAAATTCTTTATGTGAATCCAAAAAGAAAATTCGCTCAATATCCTAAAAACTATGCTCATCTATCAGCTGCGAGCTCACTAAGGAAGTATTGTTAATTGTTTGGAGTGTTTACTATAGACAAAGTGATATATATTAGTGTTACAGCTAATGCCTAAGCAATATAAAAAATAAATAATATATATCTAAATACATACATATATACATACATATGTAAAGTAAGTTGTGCAAAACTTGAACAACGAATTAGCTTACCTGTCCAACAAACAATTGAATACATTTCATTTAAGTATTTAGCTGCCATTTAGAAATTATATAGGGGCACTATTTATAATATACATATATATATACATATATATCTAAGGACAACATGTACTAATGAAATAAATCACGCAAACTGTTAAAATGACTACATCTGCATAATAAAAATGGTAGCAAACAAAAGTGGTTTTTGTTACAATATTTATTGCATATAATTCTCATAATTGTAATTTGAATGTATCGAAGACTATGCATATTTATATATATATATTAAAATCGTATAACTCACTTGATATTAGCTAAATATATATATACATATAAATATATATATATATATTTATGCAGTTTCACAGTAAGTGCAAGTATAAAAGTTGTGCTTTACTGAGCATTGGTCCAATAGAAAATTCGTAAGGAAATCCGCCGATTTAGTCCGAATCGGATGAGATATTGGTACAGGAATCACGCGCAATGCGTTTATGAATCGCGTTGGATAAACCGTTCAATAGATATGGGCCACGATAGGTAACTATATTCTTTGGTGTCTCGAATATTCTCACCTCATACAGAAGCTCGGGCTTCTTGAGATGAGTGCGAATATTGTCCCAAATGTACACGGCCAAATTCTCCGTTGTGCTTGGCTGCAATTATATAAATATTATAATTTATAAATAATTCATTGTTACTGTGCGTTTCTTTACTATTTTGGCAAAGTATTCAACATCTTTATCCAGATTCTTGTGATCCAAACGCTTCATGATAACTGCTTCGATAGCATCTTTTAACTCTGTTATGTTCAGCACCATTCCAGTCCGTTGATCGATTGGACCGCGAACAGTCAATTCAACTGAGGATTAAAATTAAAATTATTATTATTAAATGATTTTGTTACAGATTATAGATTCAACAGTTAATGCACTGAATGTATTTGCCAGCCAGTTCTATTTCTGGATCGACCACGAAATAATAATAAATTGAAACCTTGCCATTTGAGATTCGCTCAATGTTCAACTTGAACGTGGGTTGATAAGCGAGCTTATCGGCCAAGGTCTTCTTTGTGTGGTTCCACATTGCTGCGTATCAAATTGCCAATAATTGTGGCGGTTGTGCCTCAACAAATCGGCATGTAATGCAATATCCTAAGCTAAACCGCAACTAATCACGCATTTAATTGAAAAATATTTGTTGCAATTTCTTTTAAACTCACCCGTATAGTTGTGACCGTGTCCGTGAAAATTGTTGCATTTGCCGAATACCTCCAAATTTTCAGCATCGCTTAGTTGAGGACTGCCAAAATAAAAAAATTAAATACATGCCGGATCTTAAGTAAATATAAATAACTGTGAATTGTAGATATATATATTTACTTAAAATGATGAAAACTTCAATTAAACTAATTTATTCAGCTGTGGATTGTAGATTTGCAATTAATTTATTATAATTGAAGAACAAATTAATTTAGTTGAAGTTTTCATCGCTTTGACTTCAAAACTGATCTCTACAAGAACAAAAAAGTTATGCTATATCTAAATAAATGTATTTTAATATAAAAATTCAATATGATATTCAACAACATAAATATCTAATGCACTAAAACTGTGGTAGATATTTTCTGAACAATTCTAATTTCCTGGTGTTTTGAGTATTTATTACCTGTGCAGGCGATGACAAGCGCTGAACGTTTCGCGGCGCGTCAGAAATGCCACAGGTTGTTGAGACATTCTACTCTGACTTTGACTCTGTGTTGCCGTTTTTTTTTCCCCCTTTCTTTTTTGTTGCTGGAACTCGACTTTGATTGCGTTGCACGTGTGCCGAGCACTGTTTTGCTTCAAATGCAAAACCTGCTCTCGAAACGCGCTTATTTATATTATGTGGTTCGCTGGGAGTGTGCGGGTAGAACAGGAAGATGTTTGCATCTGGCTAAAACGTCTGCTTGCTGATGCACTTACACCAGTCAATTTGTAAGTGGTGTTGAGTTAATGAATATATTTCTCTACTTTATGTCGAACTTGCAGTGTAAACTGGGATCTACTTATTCTTTGTCTACGTCGGCTACACGCAGAACTGCAATGCAGAACAACAACAAACATTCAAGAGTATCGATGCCGCACTGGTATCGATAACACAATGACTGAAATGCTTGACATTTACAAGAAAAATAATTATTGGTTAAATGAATGCTTTTCTTTACTAGCTCAATTAGAATTTTTAAGTGGACAAATAAACTCAATTCTTTCTGTGGAAATACTGTAATGTCAAGTAATCGATAAATACAGCGCTGCCAGATCTGTGCGTGTAGAACACACACGTGGGAAAACTCACGCACGCATGGCTATCGAAACTTGCACATCACTAGCATGAAAAAAATACAAAACAAACGACGCGACGCGCGTTATTTCGAAACATAACAAACATTTTCATTTGAGTATAAATCTAATAAAATGAGTAACAAAAGTACGCCAGTGCAGCAACGCATTCATCAATACCAATCACGTGCAGTGAGCAGTGCACACAAAACGCCAGCCTCAGCTGCCGCCGGCCTGCGACGCAAGGTGCTCTGCCGGACGCCAAAGCAGGGCACGGAGAAACCGGAGCAGCAGCTGCTAAATACGGGTTTTACTAGCGGCATACCGACACCACAGCCACGGCCAAAGCCGACCGCATTGAATGCCTGCTACACACCCTCCTCCCTCTATCGCGGCGTGCCCAAAACGACGCCAAAGCGACAAACGCCCAGCAAAACGAAATCAGCGTGCAAACTTAAGGATAAGGAAAGGGAAAAGGATGCCCTGTTGGAGTCGACTTATAGCCTGGCTGAGGAGAGCAACATGATTGTGGCGGTGCGTGTGCGTCCGCTAAATGCAGTCGAATGCACCCGCAACATCGTCACCAATGTGGTCCACATTCATGGCCACAACGAGCTCAGCGTGCAGGCGGGCAGCAGTGCGGATGCCTCGGCTGGAGTATCGCACTTCTTTAGCTACGATCAGGTGTACTATTCCTGTGATCCCCACAGCAAGAACTATGCGGATCAGCTGGCTGTCTTTGCTGGCACTGCTCAACCCCTGATAGACACCGCCTTCGATGGTTACAATGCCTGCCTGTTTGCCTATGGCCAGACGGGATCGGGCAAATCCTACTGCATGATGGGCATTGAGGCGCTCGACGATGCGGCCCTCGATGGCAACGCACCGCATGTGGAGGCCGGCATCATACCACGTTTCTGTCATGAGCTCTTTCGGCGCATCGATGCCGTCAAAGATCAACTCCAAGTATGTCCTGATATATGCATCTATGTATATAGTTACTTACTGATTGAATTATTTCTAGGTGGAAGTGGAGGTCAGCTACTTTGAGATTTACAATGAGAAAATACATGATCTGCTGAGCGTGCAGCAGGCGTTGGCCACTGCAACCGAGGCGCCTGTGCCGCGCCAAGCCTTGAAGGTGCGCGAGCATCCCATTTTCGGGCCATATGTGGTGGATTTAAGCGCCCATTCGGTGGACTCGTATTCGGCGCTGCGCAACTGGCTGGCCGTGGGCAACTCCCAGCGGGCCACCGCCGCAACGGCAATGAATGACAAAAGTTCCCGCTCCCATTCGATATTCAACATCGTGCTCAATCTGACCGATTTAAGCAGCGATGATGGCCGTTCCTCGGACACGGATTCGGGCACAGTTGTTTCGCTGCGACAAACGCGACGCAGCAAGATCAGTCTGGTGGATCTGGCGGGCAGTGAACGCATCAGCGCTTCCGGCTCGAATGGCGAACGGATACGCGAAGGCGTCAGCATCAATAAGAGCCTCCTAACGCTGGGCAAAGTGATTGCCTCGCTGGCGGACGCCCGCAAGCAGCCGGCTGGCGTCGGTTCTCTCACGCCCAGCACATTTGTGCCCTACCGGGAGAGTGTGCTCACCTGGCTATTGCGGGTAAGTTTCGAAACACTTACCCTAGTTTCTTATCAAATCCGAACACGCATTGCATTCTTGTTCCCAATTAATAATTGGTTGGCTTGCTTTGTACACTCGGAAAAATAATCGACCTGAATTTATAAAAAACGCTTTTTCATTTTGGCGTAACTCACATTTTAATTCAGAAAGTATATCTAAAAAAACACAGTTTTTATTTTCTTATTTGAAGGCTATTTTTGGTAAAATTTTGAAAAAAAAAGTTTAATTTTCAGTGTGTCTTATCATAAATGAGCTTTTTGGTTGATATGTGATAGTATATACAATCCATATAATTTACTCGACCTCTAAAGTGGACAACAGGTAAACTCGAATATAAAAGCCGAGCCGGTAAATTTCTTTAAGTGTTTCTGCATTTTAAAAAGTATTTTTTGCATTTGCACATTTTAGAAATGCGTTTCTTGATAATAGAAAAATATTTCGAAATAAATTAAATAACATTTGGGGCAACACTTTATAATTTTTGAAAAGTTTGCTTCTTAGAAATGATTTCTAAAAATAAGCTAAAACAATTTTTTTTTCAGTGGCATTTTTTTCCTGAATCTTACATACATTTCGTTATGGAGGTCAGACTCGACCACTAATAATTAATATTTTAATAGATGTGTTGCACAATGGGTGAGGTGTGTTCCACATGGAGCTCACACACGTGCAACACAACTCATTAAATATTAATTAGAGGGTGAACCAGAAGACGAGTAAACATAGAGCAGAAAACGAACTTGATAAACCATTTTTAATCAGTTAGCACTGGTTATTGCTGGCCACGTAATTAATCTTAACGTAATTCTCGTGTTATTTCGTTGACTTTTACTATTGTGGCATTAACGGAGATTTCAGCGCAGGGGTACCACAAAAGCATACCCATAAAGTATATACACTTCCTGGTTGGTCTGCCATGCCCTTCATGCATATATTTAGCACATTAAAAGTATTTATTTTATTTGTTAATGCGCAATTTCCATTTACCATTTCTGGCAAGAATGTAAACAAACAGGCCAAAAACCAAAAAAATAAACATCATTTTACGGAGTTACTTAAGTATATTTACGTCTTAAACTAAGTACATTTACGTCTTAAACTGATATTTTGTCAGTTTGAAATCCATCTGCTTACATTTGTAGAACGCAATAAACCATTTTTGCTGTGTATGATAAATAATTCGGAATCCACGCGATCTGTGAGATAAAATACCTGATAGATAACAAGCAAATTTCAATTATATTGATAGATACGTTTTCCGTTAGGGGTCGGCCTTCTCTTCTTATCGGTATACTAAATTTTCATTTTGTTACTTGACGGCCAATTTTGTTTAAAAATAAATTGGTTTTGAGGACGGTTGGTCGTTGGAGCTAAAGAAGTTTTATTGTATTTGTATAAATATGCATTTCAACAATTTATTTTGGGGATGTAAGTTTTTTAAACATTTTGTCCATACTATTGTGTTTTTTATTTTCTATATGTATATTTTATATTATTCCAATATTTTTTTGTTGCTCAACAACAACTACAAGATCTACTTTCGATTTTTTAAAAATGCACACCTTGGCTGGAAAATAGTGTGTTAATCACCAAAAATAAGAGCAGATTGATTTTGATTATAATCGATAACTCTCTTATAACGATAAAATCGATATTCAATAGAAAAATAGACACAAGAAATAGCCTTACAATTGGGTATGAATATATCTTGACATAGTATTGATCAACTGTAGAAATTTCTTCAAGATCGGATCAAATATGTTTAACAGTTGGCTAAAGGGTATCTCCTAGTCGATTATTCCAGACAAGAGCATTCTTACGTGCTTATTTGTTATCCGATGAAGCTTACTTGAATGGATGAGTACATATTTGCTTTGTTTCATCCAAACTTAAAGTTAACTCGATCCACGATTCCCTTTTATAACTTTGTCTTATTTATATAATCTTATCAATATTAGTCAATGTATTTTTAAGTGGAAAACTTTTTTGTTTACTCAGATATCCCAATCAAACTCAATATGCGCAATATTGTGTTAGTCACTTTATGAACAAATTGATTCTTTCTTTTTTTTTGTTGAAATGTTTATGACGACTTCGACCCACAAGAGTATGGAATCTTCGTCGTTTTCTTAAATTTGGCTAATTTGCTTCTCCATTACAAAACTTCACACAAGTATTCTAATTGCGAGTGCTAACTGATTAATTATTCAAAGTCGCACACCTCTCCTAAGGTTGTGTTGCGATGTGCACAATAAAAAGATATGCCTTATTTGTCCGACAGTTGAAAACAAGTTAAGTAATGCGCACTAATGTGCTTCAAAAACAACCACTTATTTTACAACATGTACTTACTTTACTATATGCACTACTGTTTCACAGAATACTTGAAATGAAGCACGCGTTGTGTAATCAAATTGAACAAAATATATTAACAATATTGATTACAAAGATTGTTTGTGCAACCAGGAGGCCTTGTCTTTTGTTTTATAAGATATGGGTTCGTAATCAATTACGGTTAAAATTAAGAAATTATATTTCCAAGTATATTTCTTAACTAAACCACCATTGCACTCTATAGATAAGCTAGGTCGGGGGAACCATAACAACAATTTAAATATAACTTTTTATTAGTTAACTTATCTAGGAGGAGCCCAAAGTGTATATGTACTCCAAGAACCAACACAATTTCAAATAGTTTATTTTTTTACACACCCTCTTGCCGAGTTTTTGACTGTAGTTGCTTTTATTGTGGTTTCCTATTAACGCATTGCACACAGCAATCAGAGTATACTAGAATAATATAACGCTTGATAAGCTATCAGCGCCCCGTCGTCGCAAGTGCGACAACAACAAGCTCTGATATGCCCCTTGCTTCTTTGAGTCACACTTGCAGGCCGTTGGCTCACATTTGCAACAAATCTTGCCCAGCTTTCCATCCGCATGACCTGTAATCAAACAATTAAACACATTACACAACGTCATCATCATCATTTATAGATTGTGCAAATATATATAATGTATATAGAATATGCAAAATTCAACAGAATTCAACTGCGGCTATTTTTGAAGAAGAAGAACAGAGGCACTATAGACGCACGAGGAGGTTTCTACAGCAATAATAATAAAAATAATGATAGCAAAATCTTCAACTTCATGCCTGAGTAATATTCTAATTATCTACATTAAATGATAATCGTCTTAAAATTAAGAATGTTTTTTCTTGTTTTAACAAATATTTTGCAAGCGGAGCCTTTTTTTCTGAGTGTAGTTTGAAGTATAAATGGCTTAGTTTCCCATCGTAAATTTGATATAAAAACTCGATGAATTATATCATCAAATGTAATTTATTATTTAAATTTTTCATGTATATCGCACTAACTTATTTTGTTGAGAAACTGACACATTTTTTTATCAACTTGAAAAGTGTTTTTATTGCTACTTAAAAAGTGATTTTTTAGGTGTTGTTTGCACAGCTGCAAAGAGCTCTAAACTTTTAAATCTTCTACACTCTCTCTATCAATTGTTTAAATCAATTCTCTTATATGAGATTAACATATTTACGTGATAACTTACAACTCGGAGATTTTTTCAGCACACCCATCTCAAGTTGATTATTTTGTTTGCGTTTCGAATTTTTACCCTTTCCAGTTTCGAGTTTTCCTAGCAGGCGGCGTAGCATTTTCTAAATAAATTGATTCAACCTTGATGCTTAATTTGGTTATTTAATTTAGTTTTTGATTTTGTGCTCGCTGTCTAAAATTTAACCTTCACATTGCCAACTTTATTTGAAACTGTCGTGAATAATTTTGAGCTACTTCTAAATAAACTTCTAATCGTGCGAGTACAATATATATAATATACAATATATATATATATATACAAAATATGTATTTAAATAAATGAATATGTAATTTTTGGGTTCGTGTGCAATGTTTTCAAACCGCAGAGCACTTTCTGATTTTCCCAAGCGAAGTATACCACAACTTTGTGCTATGCAAGTTATATTATCTCTCTGGGTTTTTTCTAACTTGTTTCTAGAAAACGCTGTGAAAAAATGGTGTGTTTCTTAAGATCCTATTCAAGTTCAATAAGATATCGGAATTTGTAATTAGCTGCTGGGCTGTGTGAGAGTTTGTACAATTCTTTATTGATATTCTCTCATCGACTTCGATTTATGCTGATCTATATATATATAATATAGAAAAATCCAAATGCCTGGCAAATGTTTATTTCCTTGATATCTAATTTTTAAGTAGTTTAGCTAATGAAAAACGCGTGCAGCCAGCTCCTCATCGTTTCTTCAGAAGTTGAAACACGTTTCAAGGCATGACACTATGATTATAGCCTGACTAAATATATTTCATATATCTTTTTATGTTCAACAATTATAGCAGAAAGTGTGTTGCTTAGGCGCTGAAAATATATATAATCAGATGATAAATGTATAATTACCATATATGCATATTGTTGACAGTGTAAAAATAACTCAATTGTTGTTGTTGCCACGTGCCCTTAGCACCTGCTCAGCTTTGATAGCATTCTGCCATACTTGAGACTTGTTTCGTTCCCATCCACAAACACAAACTAGTTAACATTGATTTTTAAATGAATCAAATTCATTTTACACACAAATTGCACATGCCATATTCCTATGGCTTCTCCATGTGCGATTGTTGCTTTTGTTGTTGTTGTTATTGTTATTGAGACGGGCTCACCGGATGGGAAATGCGCATCCAGGGATTGAATCATTTGAGACATATGTGATTTGTGAATTTTAGAAATCATTTGCGTTCATTTTTTGAAATACTTTCGATTTATTTCAATACCATCAAACGGAAATAGGGATAAGGAAAAAATGACGTCTTAGATAATGATCAAAAAAATATATTACCTGAATTCGGAGCAAGGCTAAAAGAAGTTTTGAAAGAAGATTTAGACAACTATCCCAATTTTCCGAGATTGGACATCAAGTTGCCTGCCATACTTTTATATAGGCGAAACTCGGCAATTGCAAATTTGAAAAACATGCAGTAATCGATCAAATTGACTTAGTTTAAATATTTGATGTATTTTATAAGTGGCACAAAATGTGCTAATATTTATCTACTTCCGATCGGCCTTAAATTGTATTCATTTAAGTTTTTCACATCCCATAGAAATTCTTTTGTCCCCATTAAATACAAATTCTTGAAACTGTTTTTTTTTTTTTTGTATAAATACCAATAACATATTGTTTTATTGATTAATTTGCATGCTTAACATTGTTGTTCTTCAAATATATATATTTAACGTAAACATAAATAGAATGGTATATAATAATTTATAAATTGAAAATTTTCTCAATACCCGCAAGCAAACTGTTCAAAAAACCTTTCAGTGTCTTAACTTTTAACATTTTATAATGTATATTTTTTAGTTTCATTGTTTTTTTTTTTAAGTATTTTCATAATGTATTTATTCCACTGCTTATATGAATTGTATTTAATAAAATCAATTCAACTGACAATCGCAGGGGGTATTAATTATGTTAACAATTTTTACTTGTGTTGTAGTATTTTTAGGTTTTCAAATTTCTTGTCACACTGCCAATCAGTATTTGGCTTGAAGTATGGCCAATATTTTTTCGTTTTGGACTTCATAAATACTAAAATGTCTAATATAGACAAGGATCAAAATTGGGTTCAAAACTATATGTTTATATAGCTAAACAAAAGTATGGAATAAATTCTACATATTTTGTTGTTTACTTGGCGCCAATGGAGCGTTTTTTTTGTTTGTTTTTAACTTTAAATACAATTTTCCTGTAACTTGCCCAATAAATGAAAACAAATGTTTAAAAATATATATATAAAATTAAATTAATAAAAAAAACAATGGCACCCTTAGTGAATGCCATTTACTGCCATTTTTACTCAGTCTCGGTACGCAAAATAGAAAACTATTTTCTGGTATTTCTGGCGCTTTTGATGCTCCCTTTGTTCTTTTTTTTATATATGCTTTTAGCCTGCTTTTGCTGCTGTTTGACTAAAAACTCATGTTTGTGTTGGCTGCTTGCGGTTTGTCTCGACGTCAATTATGAAATTACAACAGTCATTTTTATACTTGTATAAAAATTGCGACGTGTAATTGTAAAGGGGAAAAATTAAGAAATAGTGAATGGCTTGAATACGTTAGTAGTATTAAGCTAACAGCAAAAACAAAATATACATGTTTTTCTATCTTTGTTTTGCTCCTTGGTAGTAAATGGTAGTGTTGCTTGTTACGTTATTGCCGAAAATGCACTCAATTGTTTTTTTTTTTTATGTAGGTACAGTTGCATTGTATTATTGTTGCTGCTGTTGTTGTCTCGCTTCTGCTCTTAATGTCTGACCAGCAGGCGCAAAGCTTTGTTGTCTTTGTCTAACTTTATATGGCATTGTAAATTGCTGTTGTTGTAGTTTCAAAATTATTTTTGTTGGCTATAATTTTGCCACCTGTCTGTCTGTCTGTCTGTTTGTCTCTCCTCTTCTGACTGCTGGTGCTGTGTTTTTGTTTACACCTTGCAGCTTTGCTGCGTTGGCACCAGAACCGTCGCCATCTTTCGCACCTCGTGCTCGTGCTCATGCTCGTGTTCGTGCTCGTGTAGCTCTTCGTCGTCCTCGCAGATGCTCTCGTGATGCTTGCGTGACTCACGCTTTCGCATGTAATTAATCAATGGCCGCTTCTTGTGCTCCTTGCAAAAGGGACAATCTTTTCGCAACTGCTTCTCTGATTTTAATTGCCTGCATTTTTCTGTAAATAAATAAATAAAATCGAATACTCTTTATTTAATTATATTTAATTTTTATTTTTTTGTTCGTTTGAAGAGGGAAATATAAAATCTGGCATTTTTAACTCATACGCATTGTAACTTATACTATACTACATACTAACACACTGTAGATATTACATACACGCATACTACATATGGTCTCTCTCTCTCTCTCATTCTTCCTCTCGTTGGTCTACGTGCCGCTTGCGACGCACAGCTGCTCATTTTACATTACATCACGTCAACAATTTTATGTGGCGGCGGCAATCTTTTTTTATGATTGACCCCGAGACATGTTTTGACACAGGGTGTACTTTGTTAATAAAATCCACCCGATTTCTCAGATGCTGTCATTGCCGGCAAACAAAACTAGGTGCAATTTAAGCAATTGATAAGCAACCTTGATAAATTTTTTTATTGCTTATTAACGATAATCTAATAAAGATAAAATTTAAGTCTCAAAAAAAAGATCTTCAACCTTGCATCTAATCTAGGATTCATTATTTTATTTTAAGATAACTACCTAATTCTACCTGTAGTCTAGCCTGGAGCCTGTTTTCCAAAATGAAAACAACAAATTTGTTTATTAAATAATTATTAGCTCTATTTTTTCTTAATTATTCATAAGCTTGCTATTAGCCAAAAAAAAAAGGGATTGTTGGTAGTCTGATATTTTTACGTTACCGTAAACAAATAAATATACTTATGCGTGTTGTTGACTTGAATGGCATACACATATATATATATATATATGTAGCCGTAGTTTTTGTGCTGGTTTTCTTTATTTGGGCACAAACAACACCTGCTTAGAGTTATAAGCGAATGGTATTGTCATAAAAAAAGTGTGTACATATCCCACAAACAAATCTAAATATATACATATATTCGCGTATATTTGAGGAATATACTTCATCTTGCTTAAGATTGCAATAAAAACTCTAATAAAATTAAGCTAAGTATAACCTCAAATGATATTGCCTTCTTTTTATCACAACGAAAGTCAAAAGAATTTTGCAAATAGATAAAAATAAGAATAAAGATGTGCAAATTAAAGGTATGTGGTATGGATCACCCTGTGATTGCCCAATAGCCTTGTTTTTTAAAGTGCACACGCAACACACCCACACACGCACATGTATATACATGTAAACACATTTGCGCAAATGGAGGCATGTGTCTCACGCACACAGCTAATATTCAAAAAAACAAAAAAAAAACATTGAGGCTATTTTTAAATGATTGCAAAAACAACTCAAAATGTGGGTAATCAGAATCAAGTGAACGGATGTGTGTGTATGGGATTTGCCCATGTATGTTTTACACACATGTGCAAATAAATGACAAAAAGCTGACTGCCATGGATAGTGACTGCATTTGCCTGACGCACGCTTGCATTGTGAGTTGCCGCACGCCTTTCACCAGCATTATTATAATTATAAATTTTTTGTTTGTGTTAATTACCTTGCACTCTGCTGTATGAGTCCTTAGCCGAATACGTACTGGCATTGGTTGAATGCTCCAGCGTGCCATACGGGAACTGTTCATAGTCACGATAATAGCCACCACGTATGGAGCCGCCATAAGAAAGCGTTGAGTCGCCAGAAAATACGCCCCAAACATCCATTATGTTGTTGTTAATGTGGTTGTTTTTCGATCTAGGTTGCACCAAAAATATTGCTGTCCTGCTTTAGTTCTGTTTGC
This sequence comes from Drosophila nr. perissopoda 5 BK-2023a, assembly GCA_035044105.1. Taxonomy (NCBI): domain Eukaryota; kingdom Metazoa; phylum Arthropoda; class Insecta; order Diptera; family Drosophilidae; genus Drosophila; species Drosophila nr. perissopoda 5 BK-2023a. The sequence continues at coordinate 4,016,563 of JAWNMK010000398.1, forward strand.
GTTTTGCGCGCGTACGTTGAGCGAGGTCGTTTCACTTTGCCTTTGTTTTTGCCGTTGTTGTAAGAAATCTGTACATTATTTTTTGTAACGTTCAATGAACTTTGTCTGTTCGTCGTTCACGTAGGCAACTTTACGTTGCCTATCCAAATAACGCGAATTGTTAATTTCTTAAAGAATCACTTTTAATACTAAGTCAAGGTATAAAACCAGTTTACAAATGCATTTAAAATTTAGTGCATTTAGTTAGTGTAGTGTATAAAAACACGGAGAACTCTTTTTTCTGCTCTTTACGTATTCAGTTCAAAACTGAAACTGAAAGCCGAACGGCATATTACTGCATTTTTGTAGCCCTCGCCTCGTGTGTTCGCTTAGCTTCGTGTGTTGTTTTCGTCGCCGTCGTCGTCGTTGTGTCTCGTTTCGCTTTGCGTAGCATTGTTTTTGCTTTTGCGTCGCTTTGTTTGCTTACTTTTCTTCTTCTATGACATTTGCGTCCGTGTATAACAGCGGGTATATTGTGTTTCCTATTTGTGTAGTAACATGCAGAATGAGAAATTGGTAAACACGGTCATTGTTTGCTTTTCTTCCTATTTTCATCGATGAAAATTAGTTAACAATACCTTCTAACTTAATTAAATAAATAAATAATAAGAAAAACGTCCAAGTAAGTAGGGCATACAATGCACACAATCATTTGGCTATTTTAAGTCCTCGTTTTAAATGTTGAGCTCCGCACAGTGCACACTTGTGCTTTTACGTCTGTATGTGTGTGCATCTTTATACTGCTGTGTTATTCTTACAGTTAATCAATGTTATGCCAAGGTAAACTTGTAGCAAATTCGAAATCTTTTATTGTTATCGGTAACGGAAGTATGAGATCCATTTTAAAAAGCTTACACTAATTATTTGTAGGATACATTTGGTAAAAAGTTCGGTTATTTTGCACAATTTCGGGAATTTTTTAAAGAAGAGGAATCGCAAGGTCTATAAGAACATGTTTTTCATTACGATAGTATAAATGGCATATTGCTATTTCTTTCAAGCTTATGCAGTTAATACGCACAGTGGGCAACATCTTGTTATTGCAGAAAAATTAACATATTTTGAAATGTTTTGGAAAATTACCGTTGCTTTTTGAAGTTATTAGTTTGTTTCCAAAATGAATCATCGAAATAAATTGAAGCAAATAAATATATGGAATGGAATGGAAAATATTTTTCCATGGACCAAGTTCGGAAGTTTTTCTTATTAGCATCGAGTTGCTAAGTTAAATAGCTGAAAAAAAGATTGTGTCCATCAGCAAACGTCGATGTCAAATACCTAATAAAATAAGCTGCAATATTAAAAATTTTGGAGTTACTCGGAAGGTTTATATCCCATGAAATATCGCTGTCAAGAGAGAAATTTATGTCCATGGTTTGTCAATTAAACAACACAGATTGTATAAAGTGGATGATTGAATTAGGTCAAAAATTGCTTGATGACTCTGGATTAAGCGTCGTAAGCGTACACGCATAATTTCTAAGAAGCCTTGAAAACATTTTTTAACTCACTTGAAAATTAAATTTGTCAGAGCCAAAATTTTAGTTTTGTTTTTGATTTTTTTGTCTTTACTGTGTCTTAGCTAAATATTAAATATTGGCATAATTTGCGAACACAAAGTGTTAATTGATCTACCTACGTCATTTGGATTAATGAAGTTAATTGCTGTTTTTCACTGTGCTTACCGCCTTTTAGCGACTTTTTGTGGTTTAAGTATTTAACGTACACGACGCTGTGACATTTGTGCGCGATATCGTGACAATCTTCTATAAGTGGGTGGACATACTCTGGCATGTCCAGATCGAGCAAATCTATATATAGCCTCCAGTTTCATCAGTAACAGGTTTCTAGACACTAAAATAGCCGAAAGTTGCACATTCTGCGGTACAAAGAGACTAATTAACCACACATCCATGACACATTAATCGTATTTTCAAATTTCCAGTGACAGCGGTTGAACTGTCACCAACCAAATACAATATAAAGAGTTGGTCACTTCATCGAATTTATAACATGTGCAGAACGACCGCTTTGAGGTCAAGCCCCGTTGAATGCAATCGAGCTGTAGACTGGACCTTGTTGTCCTTCGATTAAAATAAACATAGATTTTTTCTGTTGTTAAAAATGTACAATTTATAGATTCATATATTGATTATATAAAAACTAAAGGCGGTATAATCAGACATTTCAGATGAGTTACGAAACTTTTTATGAAATAAAAGAAAACGGTTAGCATTGAAAAATACGAAAAAATATCTGCAAAAATCTTGTCTCGGCATTGTAAATAAATTAAATCCATTCAATTTAAATTCGATTTTGTGCTATTTCTGAGCCATTCCAGGTCACTGTACTCTGTACCCTGTCCACACATGTACGCACTCGCCGTCAGAATCGTTTTTACAGCTCTCTTTTGGTTGCTCATTCACATGTGCCTACGCCCACGCCGCTGCTGCGCAGTTTATGCAAACATTAACTCTCGTGACTTGTGCCGTGCTTGCTTGTCTCTCTCTCTCTATCTCTCTCTCCCTCTGCTCTTCTCTCTCGTTCTTTTATAGTGATGCTGACCCGCACAGCAAAACGTTAATCAAACAAGTGTCTAGTGTGTGTACATGCATACGTGCATACAAAAACACTCACACGCATACCCCAACGATAAATGTGTACATAGTAAATATTTATTTATGTTGTATTGGCACAACAAACTAGCTTGCCATCTCGCTCTTGATTGCAAGCACCGCTGATAATGGCTAACGGTCGCCGTCTTTGTCTTGTTTGAAAGTTTGTCAAAAGCGACTACCCTGCGAACACTGATAAGCCATCAGCCCCTATCTTTGGAGGTCACAATTCTTTGTTAAGTCCTAGCTAACGCAGCCATGTGAAAAGTGTGCACACATATTTACACACAATTAAAATTATTTACGGGGCTTGTGTTGAGATATACCTTATATGCATTCCTTATGTATTTGGATGTATTATACACACACACACAAATGTTCCATATTCACATGCACGTGTTGAATTATGCAAATGGAAGCGTTGACTTGGTGCATGAAAATTGCCTTTATTGTTGATATGTGTTTCTTTGTTCCAACAAGTTGAAATGCGAAATATTTTCATATCAGTTTAATAAAAGCTGACAAGAGGTGACACATAATCTTGTAGTGGAGAAAGGGTTGGGGTCGATGATCGCTAGTGAGGTGTTCTAATGATCGACACGTGCAACCCTAACCTAAATCTTCCAACGATTTCGAGCTTGAGTCAGTTATGTAAGGTATATATACATGTAGATTAACAGAGATATTAATGAACGTTTGAAATAAAGAATTTTATTTATATAAAAAGTACGAACAGCTACACATTCTTCATTTTATGCCAAGTGAGAGATGAGATTTCAATAATTATTACTGACTACCTTGACTTTCCAAATTTAATTTTCGTTTCGATTATAATTCACTGGGAATCCTAAGCATTGCTCTTTATCTCGATTCTTCGTCTATTAATGAAATAATGAAAATAATGAGTTCTAATTATTATTTTTATTTTGTATCCATATCTGTTTCTGTGCAGGAAAACCTTGGCGGCAATTCGAAGACGGTAATGCTGGCCACCGTTTCTCCGGCCAGTCTGCATGCGGACGAGACGTTGGCAACCCTGCGATACGCGTGCAAGGCGCGCTCCATTGTGAATCGAGTGAAGGTGAATGAGTCGCCGCATGACAAGATCATTAGGGATCTGCGCGCCGAGGTGGATCGCCTGAAATCGCTGCGCAATGAGTACGAGCGACAACGTCGGCTCTCCTCGAACAGCAACAATCCGCCGGCGCCACGCAAAATCATCATTGAGACATCTGTGGATGATGGCGAAGTGGAGGCACTGCGTCAACAGCTCTCGGAACGCGAACGTGAACTGAATCGCGCACAGAAATCATGGATGGAGAAGCTGAAGGAGGCCGAGGATCAACGCAAGTCCGAGTTGCGTCTGCTCAAGCGCAAGGGACTCGCCATGGAACTGACTGCCGACCAGAAGCAGGCGTGTCTGGTCAACCTGACCGCCGATCCCATGCTGAGTGGCACGCTCTTCTATGTCCTGCCCGTGGGCACAGTGCACATTGGACGCGGCGGACGCATGCCCGGAGATGCCGCAATGCCGGATATCGTGCTGGATGGTCCGCTGGTGGCGCTGCAGCACTGCTGCATTGAGCACGAACGCTCAGGGAGATTGTACGTGAGTCCGGGCAGCGAGGACTTTGAGACGTATGTGAATGGCGAACTGCTGCAGCGCCAGCGCCGGCAACTGTTCCACGGCGACCGGTTGGTCATTGGTGGTTCCCACTATTTCCGCATCTCGAATCCGTTTTGCACACAGCGCTCTGGCACGACGCAACAGCAGCTCGTCGACTTCCAGCTGGCACATCAGGAGATTATGCAGAAGCAAGAGCAGCAGCTGCGCAACGAGCTCGAGGCGGAGAAGAAGGCGGCGCTGACACGCATCGAACTGGAACGTGAGCAGCATGCCCGTGACTTTGAGGAGCGGCTGCAGTGCCTCGAACTGGAGCAGTTCAAGTACAAGTGCAACAGCGAAATGCTTGAGACGGAACGACAGGCACTGGCCGAGCTGCAGCAGGAGACGAGCAGTAGCAGTTGCTGCCGCAGCGCAACGACGCCGGCACAGAAATCCACCCTGGTGGAGGATATACAGCGCATCATGCTGAATCCCAGCGAGGCGAGTCTGCACAAGACTCAGCTCATGGTGAAAGAGGCAACGCAACGCTGTCGCCAGCTGGGCCATCAACTGGAGTTTCGTCAGTTCCAAACCCCGGATGAGTTTGGATTACTGCGCACCGTAATTTTAATTGTGGATAGGCAGCGGTGCCTCAAAGCTGAGTGGCCCATTGCCAGACTGGGCGTCTGGCTGGATCTGCAGCGGGATACAGCACCGCCGAGTGACATGTTCCAGAGCGTTGAGGTCGACTGGCAGCCACTCGATACGGATCTAAATAATACACTAAATGATACGCATAATTCCAGTCGCATTGGCCTGAATCTTAGTTCGCTGAAGCAGCCACTCAAGCGACTCCTCAGTGGCCCCAATACGCCCCGGTTGAGCTCGACGCCGGGCAGTGCCACGCCTCAATATACAAAGCGACTGCTCACCTATGACTTGACCGAGGATCACCCGAGCAGCTGCAGCAGCAATTTTGAACTCCATGCCCAACAGGAGCTGCAGGTGATGCAGCGGGCTGCGCATCGTTTGCGCCGCCATTGCGAGCAGGCGCTGCGCCAGCGGGAGAATCAACCGGATGCTGGTCTGCTGCCGGAGAGTCTGCAGGAGTCATTGGCACGCCTCGACAATGTGCTCCATGGCATGCACACTTGCATGTTGCAGTCGGCGGAGGCGGCGGCTTCTTCTGCGACCAACTCGCCAAATAAAGCACAAAAAGCGGTGCGTTTTCTTATCGATTGACGGATCCCGGACAAGCATGCTATTTATATAGATATATATATATTTATATGCATATTTATTTAATACATTCTCATATATTTATGTATATGGTGTATTCATGTATGACGCTCAGTACATTTTCTTGTGTTTGTTTTTATTCTGTTCAAATACATTTGTATATTTTAAAATATACATGTACATACACATATATATTGTATTTGTTTATTATTGTGCATTATCACATTAACTATGCATATGTGTGCAGGCGGGCTCATCCATTTGTTATATTACTGATAATATTTTCCCCCAATATCAGATCGCATCGAATATTTATTACATACTTGTGGTAGTGAAAGACATGAGATCTAAATAATAAATTAGACTACGCTACAGATTTTCTGGATGTTTGTTTTTTTTTTAATTTGGGTTTTAGGTTTTAAGCTATCTTTTAATATTTCTGCAGCAGCAAATTTTTTTAAAGAATTATTTGCATATTTGAATTTTGCACTCTGTTACAAATAAATAGCATAATGTTAGCTGTTTGCACACTATGTTAAGTGCCCTTAAACTGCAGTCGCCAGTGTTAACAGCGCTCTCTCTCTCTCCATCCGTCTTGAAGGTGACCGCTTTGAAATATCGTCTTATACATTTACAGGAAATCCGAACTCAGCTGCCCCGTTCCAGCGCCGCAAATCGAAGCAATAAACTATTTTCATAATTTATATTTAAAAAGGTAGATTAATGATAACCTTTTCAATGGTCAGGCCGCGTACAACATTTCTTGTAACTTATTGTTTACTAAAATATACAGACCAAAGTCACTGAGGGTATGCAAGGGTATTTAACCTGCTTACAGCATTTGACTATAATTTAGGCTAAACATCAACAATGATTAAGTAATTATTAAATTTAAGCTAAAGCTTAAGACGAGTTTTTAAAATCATCATTGCATAGCTTACACATGTGGAAATTATAAAATTACCATTAATAAGAATAAATAGAAAATTAAATAAAAAGTAAATATATTAAAACTGGTTGATAATTATGATTGCACATAAATCAACGTGTTCCATTTTCAATTATGCAAAGAATCAACATCTATATACAAATTAAAAAACGGAGGCCGCCTTGCGATTGCATTTTACTTATCTTTAACTTGTTTGTGTTAAGTGCAGTTTCCAATTACTCGCTTACATTTGCCGACTACGCAATCAGCCGACAATAATTATACAAATAATTTTCAATTTATAACGTTTACATATTTTGTAGTGCGTACAAAATTCTAAAAATAATAATTTAAGTTTCCATTTTATTTAGCATATTTTTTATGCCGTACAATAAAGCAAATAATGAAACATTTAATAATAATAATCTTATAAAAGCAACATAACAGACATCCATAGTAAAATTTGTGCTTATAAAAAATGGCACCATATAAAATTAATTAAAATATTCGTACAAAAATACAAAAACTTTTTAGTTTTTGCAATGTGCAAATACAAATAGAGATTTCGATTAGAGCGTCTCTTCCGAATTTGGTTCAACCTGTGACGGATCCATTTTATTGTTTAGGCCAATAACCCATTCACAGAACTGACCATTTTTTAGGTGAACAAAATCAGCCAAGAAGACATTTACACGAGGCGGTTGATCGCTATCGAAGGGTCCTGGCAACTGCACCAATATCCAGGGCTTTAGTTTCTTATCCACACGCTTCGCAGTGCGCTTCAGCGTGAAGAAGAAACGCAAGGCAATATAACGGCCCGTGGGCGTGAGAAGACACTGGGAGACATAACCCTGTTTGGGCTGACGTGATAACAACGACGCTGACAGGAACGATTGCAGTTTCTTAATGCTGGCAGTGTTCGGCCAAGGCGTTGGCCACGCATAGCTCGGCCAGAATTGGGCGGGCAAGCCAATCGGGCAGCGTCTGCAAATGAGCACCACTTGCCACCTGAGTTGAGCACACCGATTCAGGGTGCACTCCAGCAGCGAGCCATCTGTTGTTGCATACAATCGATGATCAAAGAACTCCAACAGCTGCTTTTGGAGCTGCTGGTGCTGCTTAATGTTCATGTCGTAGAAATGCTGCAAATCCAGTATTACCACCTCCTCTGGATGGGTGTCGAGAAAGTGGCGCAGCTCGTGCAGCGGCTCAAACACCTCCAAGGCAAAGAGTCCATGGCAATAGTAGAATTTGCCCTCGTTTTGTGCAATGCGCAAATCAAAATAACGCACGCCCAACTGCAGCTGCTCCGAAATGCTCGAAGACTGATTGCGGGACCAACGACGCACAAAGCAGGGAAAGAAGCGATGCCAACGACGTATGGCGTCATCCGCATCGGGTGCTAACCGCGAGCTGCTATTAATTCCATAAGTCATTGAGTTGTGGGAACCTTTGATAGAATCGCATTCCAAGTTAATTAAGTCAAATTATTGCGACGCTGTTTGTGGTGGATGATCTCATTATACATATATACCTGGAATGGCTAAATTCACAATTGACAGATCGCGCAGCTCGGCCGGCAGGTCGCGCATCCAATTCTCCATGGACATGTTGACCGAGGACAGGTGTATTTGCTGCTTGTATGTCAACGCTTTGAAATCAATTAAACTGTCAACTACTTGTATTGGCCATTAACAGCTGTAATCGTTAGTGTGAACGGTTTGATGTACTTGCCTATGCATACCGATAGGTTTGCGTGTGCTCGATAGCTGCTAATCGATAATTATGTTGACGGTTCAATTCGAGTATCATGCGCAGATTTTGAATACAATCAAGAGCAGCAGCCGAAAAGCAAATAAATATTTTCTTTGCAATGAATTTACTCTAGCTTGACCTTAGCTGTAGGGAAGTAAATTCACTGGTAGCGGATATAGCGGATGTTAAAAGGATTAATTTTTAAATGGCTGTAAAAGATCAAGAGCCACTGGACACTACAACTAGTTAAAGGCTTTTTAGCTAAGTAAACACACTAAGCATATCATATATAAAGGCATCAAATCGACTAAAAACTGTGTTACTTGATTAGAGTGGTAAACGTCCTGATAATCTATCAGATAGTAACCAGGTTCTTTTATTGTACGATTTACATTGCATACATACACTATTCTAGTTAATATTCTCCTTGTTCTCCACATCCAAATCCTCCATCAAGAAATTCTGACGTGTGCGCTTCGCCAGCAGCTGCTCCGATTCATTGAAAATGCGCACATTACGTCGACAATTTAGAAAAGCGCAATTTCCCAGCCAACTGCTCTCATTATAGCTGCAAATACAGAGGCAAAGATTAGTTTTAAGCTCAATTAAAACGATAATTCAAAATAAACGCACCGCTGCAGCTCGCTAAAATGCTTTAGCGCCAATGACTTCTCTTTGCTATTGGGCAATGAGATGCCATCCGCCAATATGCCCAACTGGCATGTGTGAAAATTGCAATTGTTTCCTTCGAGTTTGAGCTTGGTTGTTTGATCCAGCAATTCCAAGCCGGTGTTGCACTGCCTGATGCTGACATTGCTCAAAACCGCGCTCGTCTCCGGCCGCATTGATATTCCAATGGCAAAATTCTCGATCCGGCAATCGTGCAGCTTTAGCTTGGCTTGAGGCATGCACACAATCGCTTCCTGGGTGCTCGAGCTGCCATCGCCCAGCAGCCGGCATCTGCGCAGTGTCAGCGTTCCATAGCGCAGTAGAATGCCACGACGCACATGACGGCAGTCCAAGACCAGGTGCGACATCGCGTAATCGCCATCGATGACCAGCAAAGTGCTATCCTCATCACTCGAGCAAATCACGGGCAGCTTTCTCAGCTCGTCTTCATTGTCGTTTTCAGTGGCCATAACTGACTCGGCATCAATGAGGCCCTTAATGCTGCCATTGTCATTGAGATGTTCCAGAAATTTGATATTGTGTTGCCCGGGCGACAAGAGAATGTCATCGTTTGCTTGGCAAATGCTCAGCACATCCTGCAATGAGACAGATTATTATAATTTAAAATAAATATTATTAATTATGATTATTTATATTATTTATTATGATTCTTATTTTTATTATATAGTTATATATAGTTTATAATTTTGTTTGGCAATATGTAAATAAATAAAATGAAATTATTTAATAAGTAATTATTTATCTATCTATATTATCTACATTACCTGCAATGTGTTGCCCAACTGGACTTTTGTGTGCGGTTTCACCAGTTGCTTGGCGAGCGTCAGCAGATGGATTTGTGTCTGCAGCTCAACTGGCAACGTAACCAAGTGGCACATTTGTGTCCGCTCCACCTGCTCCACTGCTAACTGGCCCAGGTTGCAGGAGCTGCTGCGCTGCAGCAGATAACGCTTCATCCCATTGCTCTGGAGCTCGCTGTATGCGCGTCGCATATCTGGATTTTCCAGAATTTCGAATTCGCTGCGTATGATGGCCAGCCGGAGATGGAGACACATTAGATCCGTAACTGGCAAAATGGACTTATTCATGGACTTATTCGCCGCGGGGCTGCCCAACTGCTTTTTGGGCTTCTCACATGTCGCATCTGTTGTCAACTCGTCATCCTCATCCTCCTCAGCATCGCTCATGTCCAGTTCCAAGTGCTCGAGACGCTGTTGTATATAATGCGCCTCCATCAGCAGCGTGCGCATGTGCAGGGTGAGTGGGCGTGGCATGCGATGCTTGCTCAGATCACAGGCGAGCTGAATGCGCGACTGCAAATGGATTTGCACCCAATCGCGATCATCATCCGAGTCTTTGTCCCATGGCAACCAAACGTGCGTATAGAAGAAACGCAAGCGATCAATGCACTCCGCTGTGGTATCCACATTTAGCACCGCATTCTCCTGCTGCAAGGTGGGCCACAGTTCGATAAGTGCCACCTCGTTGCTCTCGGGCAAATGCATATCCTGATCCTGCACAGCAGTCACTGTAAACACCGCCTTCAGCTCATCGAACATGACCTGATCCACAGTGCCAAACACAATTGTGGGATAGCGCAGCTTTAAATCCTCGCAGATAACGCGCGGTATTTTCCACATTGCCTGCCAGCCTGCCAAAAATTTGTATTTGCATTTGTGTGTGTGCGATTTCGGTATGTGTGTGTGAAATTCACTTACCTGCTGGCTCAATCTGCAGTTCGACGTACGCTTTCCACTCGGAACAGACTTGCGAGGCTGGCATTGCGGCGCCATCCCAGGAGAGCACTGCTTCGGCTTCTTTGAGCCGCTCCAGAAATGATTTCTCGAATGTGTATACATCCATTTTGCAAATTTTCAACAACAGGCGTTTAAATTTGAATGTGCGTGCAAAGAAGCTGCGCCTACTTCTGCAAAACGCTGAGTTGCTGCCGCTCAATCAATCGATAACAATGATTTCTTTTTATTGATTTTGGTTTGCACTTATTTCGAATGCTTTGCATAGTCTTTAACTAAAACATGGCACATTATTCATTTCTTTAATTATTATTCTCAGCTGCATAATGTTAAGAAAAGCAGTAATTAAATTTAATATAAATACTCTCACACAGCCCTGGTTTCGTCAAAGCATCCAGCTGCTGACTGTGTATCGAGTATTATAACACTTTAGTATCGATACTTGCGGTTGCGGTCTGCGATTATTGTTTTTATCAAATTAATAAATAATAAAAACGCAATGGCTGCAAATACATTGCCCGACGAACACTTTGAAGCGGCCGATGTAATTACAACTTGCTGATAACATATATATGTCGATAACTAACAACTAGTCCATTTTAGTTCGATGAGGATGCTGATGATGAGCAAATGGTGTCCACCAATTCGGGACGCAAGCGTCTCTTCAGCAAGGAGCTGCGCTGCATGATGTTTGGCTTTGGTGACGATAAGAATCCATATACGGAAACAGTTGATCTCCTGGAAGATCTGGTCATCGAGTACATTGCAGAGACCACGCACCGAGCCATGGAAATCGGACGCACAGGGCGCGTCCAAGTGGAGGACATAATATTTCTGGTGCGCAAGGACCAGCGCAAATACGCCAGGGTCAAGGATCTGCTGACCATGAACGAGGAGCTGAAGAAGGCTCGCAAGGCTTTCGACGAAATTAAATATGTTGGTAAGTATAAATCGCATTAAATTCAAATGCAGCAAAAATTTTAATTTTCTTGTGTGTTTTTCAGGGAACGAGGGAAAACTCAAGTGACGAAAGACTAAAAACCGCAGCACAAACTAGAATTTACATTACCATTAGCAATAATAATAATAATTGTGGAGCAACCGAAATCCTTTTTTTATTTACAAATTAGTATACAGCTTTAATGTAAAATTCTTTTCTGGAAATCAACTTTTAAATTATATCAGATATGAACTGTTACTTCTTTGAAATTAGAGTAGACATTTTTAATTAAAATCACAGCTTTAATGTTTAATGCCTTTCTGGAAATCAACTTTCAAATGATCGCAGTTTAGTTTAGTTAGTTTAGTTTCTTTGAATTTCGTTTCCGAACTGAACTGTACTGTTCAGATTTATTAGAATAGTTACACATTATATATACATATATATTATATTATGTCAATCGAAATAGTCTTCGATATCTATGTCTGGATTTAGTATATCATCGCCATAGGGTTCCAGGTCAGTGCCATTGAGTATCAGATTTTCGCACGTCTCCGCCAGATCTGTGTCTCCAATTAGGATCGCACCGCGGAGTCGACCTTTCTGCAGCACGAACTTGATGTATTCCTTGTTGCGCGTGCAACGCACGAGCAGCTCATAGTCCTTGCCCAGGCCCTGGCCATTGTAACGGCCCAGGAGGACCACAGGAAACCCAAACAACTGAGTCACATGGCCAAAGAGCTCAAAGCAAAAGTCCTGATAGATTGTCTCGTTCTCCAGAGCGGCTGCCATGCTGCGACCGGCCATGGCGCCCATTTGACGGGCCTGCGTCCACAGACGCATTTGGAACCAGTGCGTCGATGCGATTGACCAGGCAGCTGAGCACACATCGCCCGCCGCATAAACATCGCTCAAATTCGTGAGCATCATTTCATTCACCAGCAGTCCGCCATCCTCGGCCAGATGGAGCGGCACATCGCTGGTGTAATCATGTCGGGGTTGCACGCCCGTCGCGGACACCATAAAATCACAGCTTAACTGCTCAATACTGCCATCATCATCATGTCTCAGCGTAATCCTCAACGCATCTGGCAAGTGCTCGAGTTTCTCAATGCGAGATTTGCTGTAAATTTTTGGTAGACTTCTGGCGGAGCTGCCGGCGCCGCTTAAGTCGTAGATGCGATGCCAATCCGGTCCTAAAGCGGCGCCTCGCTTCAGTTGTTGTTGCATCTGCGCTTTGGGCAGCATTTCACCATAGCGCATCCTTTTGATTGCTGTGCTGGCCGTCGACGTGTCCAACAGCCCCGTCTCCTTCTTGGCCAGTTGAAAGAACTCTGCAGCGCCGGCATCCACAAAGGTGGCCGAGATGTGATCATCTCTTATAACCCAGTGCACATTGACGGACTGTAGCTCGTGAGCCAGTTCGCTGGCAATGCCACCATTGCCAAGAATAATCACATCTTTGGCTTTCGCAAGCCGACTCTGCAGTTCCAGCACCGAATCCGTGTCGCGTATGCCAATAATGCGCTCCTCTTGACCTGAGCCAAACAATTTGGGTGCTCCGCCGGTGCAGAGGCACAAATAGCGATATTTGACTACCAGTCCAGATTTGGTGCGCGCCCAGTGCTCCTTGCTGTCAATGTGCTCCAATTGATCCACAATGTGCGCGATGCCGGCACGCAAGTCATTCACATTCTGCTCCCGAACATCGAATTTGTGCAGATAACGTGCGACAGGCACCAAATTTGTGACGCTCTTCACAATGCTCGACTCGGTGAGCAGCAAAACGGATGAAGTGGGGCAACAAATCGCTAATGTCTCGGCGCAAGAAACGCCGGCAATACCGCCACCCACAACTAGAAAAGTGCAATCCCGTGTCATTGCCTGCAGCTAAAATAATTACAAATTCTTAAATCCACTTGCCACATTATCGACTTGAATATCGAAACTTATCGATTCTATGGGGCAATTGGGTAGTTATCGATCAGCTGCTTTCCAAATTGGGTCTTTTCTACTCCCAATAGAAACAGTTGCTGAAAACGTATCTTCAAAGAAACACAATTTTCTTTCACATTTTAATCATTTTATTTAGTTATTTACATATATTTTTAGCTCATTTTAATTGTGTTTGCTCCTCCTGCTTGCCATAATACTCGCTGTAGTCGTATTCCCGAAAGGGCACATCGTAGGTGAGGAGGCCACAGTCGCGAGCCTGCTCCACGGCAACCTTTAGACGCAAATGACTCTTTTGACACAAACCGGTTTTGGAGTAGCTGAGCACCTGACCGCTGTACGGCGAGATGAACTGATTCAGCAGATCTGTGTTGCGGTAGTCCAGCACCAGGTACTCATCCCGGCAAATAGGACACGGATTCCCTGTGGCGATTTTGCCCTGACGAACGCACGTCTTCCGCGTCTTACGCGGCGCATACATTCCCTTGTGATTCCGACTAGGGTGCAAGAATCTCCATTAGGACGAACTATCGATAACTACCTGACAGCTGCTTACCGATATTGTGTCCACACGAACTCGTCACCGTAAGTTGTTTGGTACGCGGCGCTCTTTAAATAGCGCATGGAAGTCTCCACGGGAATCACTTTCGGGCGATCCTTTGCATCGGGAGGAGAAGCTTCTGAGCCGGTTTCTTCGCTGTTCTCTGCCGGTTCCTCATTGACTGCGGGTGCCTCTTTGCATCGCAGCGTGCTGGCAGTGTGTAGCGCAACACGATTGTTGCGTGAAATGCGTGCGACGCTCGCATAAAAGGCTCTTGCCAAAGGTAGCATTTTAATTTAATTTCAGTTTATTTTGTCGGCTAAAAGTGCTTGCGGCGACGTAACAATCAGCTGCTCGTGTCTCTTAGCACAAGCGGAGGGTCACACTGCGTGCACACATACAGTGTCACAAAGCTCGTTGATATGACAAGTGCGTTTTCGATATCGATAAGTAATTTTGCACTTATTTTATTTAATATATTTAAGCTTTTAATGGGATTTTTCTGTCAAAATGTGAAGTGTTCATTGATTATATATATTTTTTGGCGTATAAAAAGACACACACCAAGAGGAAAAATTCTTATTCAAGCGTTAGTATTTGCGCACCAATCACAGCGTAACGGTAAAAGCTGTCCAAAAGCACACACACAAATGCAAACTACAGGGCATGAATGAAAAGCTGCAAATCTTTTGAATCTGTTCGGTTTAGTTGCTTTCGAAATTTACGGGTAGCCAGCCGTAGCCCATGCAGCTGCAGAAGAAGTCGCCGCCGCTTTTCCGGGTCGCATTGTGTTTGTTCACGACACTGACAACATAAAATCACGTACATAAAAGTCAGCATTATTTAATTTTTACCCATATTGTGGAGTGTGGTGAGCAGAGTCGCTGACGTACGTAGTAATTAATGCCTGTAATTCATGGCGTGCGTCCTTGTCTGCTTGTGTGTGTGTGTGCGAATGTGCTTATGTGTATGTGTGTGCGTGTTTTACTTGCTGCTGCATGCATAAAGTAGTAGTAGATTCTACTCTTATTTTAATCAATACTAGTTGACGATTAATGTAAAAATGTACTTGCCACAAGCTGTGAGTGAAACATAGAAATATATGTGTTCTTTTATAGATACCGCTGCCACTAGCAACAAAAAATACAACAAACGGGGCAAGAAAGCAACACAAACAACGCGCCTTGTTTGCCGTTACTTGCCGCTGCCGCCACCTGCCGACAACAATAACAACAAAACAGGCACACGCATAAAAAGGTGAGTCAAATGATTAAATGTATGAGAGAGCTTTGCTGCGTTATTTCTGTTAGAATTTTTATAAATAGTATGGCGAGTGCAAAGTATGTGCAAAAGCAGCGCCATCCACATTTCTTATCAATCGCAAATGGCTAACAGCACTAAAACTATAAATACAACTGCTGAGTGACCTAGGTTCCCAGGGCAGGGCAGGGCAAGGCAGGGCATGGCTGAGGGCTGAGGGCTGAGGTTTTTTTTGCACCCCAAAACGAAAGACAAACTTTGTCGTGCGACATTTCGCGCATTTCGTGTAATAAATTATATTTTCTTTGTTAGCACAAGAAAAGCACAATCACAGGAACATAGGAGTATAGAATTATATAAATGTTTCCCAGCTCGTTTGTGCTAAATTAGCACCTGTTGGCTTTGCGCTCCTTATTCCTTTTTTTTTGGGTCTTGCCTTAACCATAAAATGTGTCACATGATGCCCAACTGGGCAAATACCCTGTTATGTTGCTTGCCGTGCGTTGAGCTTTTTTGAATGAGCCGATTGCGACATCTACCGGTTGATAGTTCTTCGTTCTTTCGTTAAATTTAATTATGGTACATTTTCGTTGAATAATTTGGTAAATATTATTATGTACATATATTTAATTATGTTTTTATCGTTTTTGCGTTGTAGTAATAAGGGCTTACAATTTCTTAGTCCCGACCTAAATTTACAAGTAATGCAGGGTATTCGCAGGAGTTGTTGCTTCCGCTCAAATTCAGTTGACGACGTTTCCTTATTAATTTTCATTTATGGCTCATATTTCGGGCTATTCCTTTTCTTACCTCCTCCAATATGTATTTTCGAAATTTGAATCATCGTTTTTCTTCTATTTTGTTTACCATTTTTTATACGCAAACATTTCGTTTGCTTTTTGAGGGGCGTTACAAGCTTTCAGATTATGGGTTTTGTTTTCTTGACCTTGTAGGTTGGGTGTCACCTCTGGGCATGATAAGCATTAGTATTAAGGGTATGCCCAGGTGATTTATCAATAGACGTCGTTAATTTTCTGTTTTTTTTTTCGATTTCTGAAAATGACAGTGGAGAGTTCCATAATGTAAGTGTAATTTATTCAACGCAATCACTTATATTATTTATTTATGTGTATTTTTGCGTTAATTGTTTCGTCAATAAACGACGTTATGGGTATTCCTCAAACTGCCATTTAGTGCTTCATTTGTCCAGTCTAATGACATAACATAATTGTACACACATATGAATATAATAATAGCACAGCTCTGTGGGAGAGTTCAACTAATGCATTAATCATGGTCAACTAGTGTTCAAATCCTACAATTAATTGTTTTATTTGTATACCCTTGCACAGTGAATTAGAGAATTGTCGTAAAGTGTGTGGCACATTGAAGTAACCAACTTCAATCCCATAAAGCATGTGTAATCTTGATCAGCGGACAGATCTCAGAGGCTACAGGGACAACATGTTTATTTACGTTTATTTCATTTGATCGATATCAAAACTCGTTTCACGATAATCAATAAACTTTATTAAATTTCGTAATGAATTTCGTAAACTTTCTGCCCTTTTTTTTGTAATTGATTCCTGTCTGCAAGGGTATTTAACTTTATTCATGCCTAAGGTAGCCTTTCCATCGGTTTTAATAAATCACTGAAGCTATATATAATAACCCTATATCCATAAATTAGGCTTCATTATCTTCATGGAATGAGTCTCTGTCAAAAGCCGGATCTTTTATTACAATCGTGCAGGATTATAATTAATTATTTCTCATTTCTCTTCCACTATTCAGCGCTAACCGACATGATAAATTAATATATTTCATCCCTTAATTGGGTACTAACTAATTCACGATGTGCTAATATCAGATTTTGCCAAATAATGTGAAGACATATATTTCTTCGAATCAGGCAGAGGGCAAATACAAAATTAATTCAAATGGAGTTATGACGTGTGAATCTCACTAAAGTAAAGTAATAAAGCTTGATTGCAATCGAAAGACGGTATATGTCCAAAATCACTACAAATAAGATATATAATAATAATAATATAATAACTTATCCGAAGCCGAACAAGATAATCGAAAATGAATCTTGCTTTTCCCCAAATTCCTGTTGAAAACACAGAAAATATAGATTTCTACGATTTAAAAAAGAATATTAATCGGTAGTCAATAATCGATTTATTTCGATTTTAGGGAAATGAAACCAAATAAAAGCCACTTAATGTGTGGTCTACAAAAAATATGTCGAGTACAATATCAACTCAACACTTTGTGCGGATGTATATTAACCAATGAGCTAGGAACAGTTGCTTTTACCCATTTTTAAAAAGTACAGGGTATAAGAATTCCATTGACAAATATATACCTGTGCCTCTAGTCCACCGTTTTAGCTTAACTTACTTAACTTAGAGATCGCGTTCGCAATAATTTAAATACCAATTTGCTTAATTAAGTCCCATTTAACCGCACCGCCCCCTCGTAACAAAAGTG
This sequence comes from Drosophila nr. perissopoda 5 BK-2023a, assembly GCA_035044105.1. Lineage (NCBI taxonomy): Eukaryota > Metazoa > Arthropoda > Insecta > Diptera > Drosophilidae > Drosophila > Drosophila nr. perissopoda 5 BK-2023a. The sequence goes on from JAWNMK010000398.1 coordinate 4,034,379, forward strand.
ACAGCTCACTCATTCGAGGGGTCAAAGTTGCTCTCTGACCCCACGAGACCAAGCATAAGTCCCAAAATATTGCGTGACATACACAGTCCACTCAGTCGCACCAGGATCAGCCCATGAGCACGGGAGCACGGGGTGTGTGCTGAAAATGCAGGCCACGTAATGACATCAACATATGGAGAGTTAGGTTAACGTTAACGCTATTTGCCGAGCTCTTCAACTGGACTTTAAGAAATTCAACAGCGGTAAAGTTTCCAAACCTTTACATATTTCACGCCCACTCATCGTGGCTGTGCTCCTTCCCAAGCAGTCATCAATAATGCAAAGGAGAGCAACAGCTGCCAGTTTTCCCGGGTTACTCAAAAATACAGTCGACATTGAATAAAGCCAAGCTGGCATTCATGGCCAGTGTTTGTGGCGCTCCAGTTGTAAATTGAGGTCTAACTCTGATTGCATGCTTCATTATTTTGTTTGCCAAATAGATAATGATGGCCAAAAGCGATAAGGAAATACTGGCCAATTCCATGTATGAGGATGATCCCAATGGCAATTCAGCGCCCACCTCAATAGATCACGAGCAGGGGCAGTTGGCGGCAAATGAAGCGGCAACGGGGGATCCAACAAATATTGCGGCAGCGTTTGCACCGCGTTGGGGACCACAAAATAAAGGTGCACAGGAGCTGGCATCACTCTATAGTCCAGGTGAGACCGTACAACAGATCCATTTATAATTAAATATAAGAAAAATGTGTATTTAATCAATGTATCGAAAAGTAAATAATTGTAACTTGAATTCATTTCGTTCAAAAATAATACACTTAAAAATAATACACATATATATTGGATTTCAAGATTTAAACTAATATTTTGCCTATAAGTTATAAAAGCCTGTCTACAAATAGTTAATTTAACAAACTTGATGTGTGTGTTATCTTAAGGAATTGTGTATTTTTAAATTAGCTAATCGGCAAAGTCGGATTGGTATTAAGATAACATTCAATAATCAGTAACACCAATCAATAAGCAGAAAATACCTGCGAAATAGTTTATTTGAACAGCCTTCTGCGCACTGTGACTGTGACTGTGACTGGATACCGTTGAAACCTATCTTTGTATGTGTGTGTGTATACGTGTGCCCGTCCAGAAACAAAGATTTTATTTTAGATTTGCGCCATACATTTTGCGGGCAGTGGTTACAAAATTGGTCTGCAGTTAAGCCACCCCACAGGGCTTACTAGAAATGGTGCCCGCCTGGGCGCAGAAGCTCAGACCAAAACCCTTATGCACTTTTTTTGTCAATTTGATGTGTAACTGTAATACATTTGACAGGTAAACGGGCCCAGGAATGCGTTTGTGTTTACACCTGCATCGGCCTGATGATTGTCAATTTGGCTTTAATCATGAGTCACATGCGTTGGGAACGCATCAGCGTCACCTTCTTTTCTGCACTGTGTGGCATTCTGACGGCAGACTTCGCATCGGGCCTGGTGCACTGGGCAGCGGACACATGGGGCTCTGTCGACTTGGCCGTAATTGGGAAGGTAAACGAAAAAACTTATACTTATGAACTAAACATTCAATTTAAAGTCTACGGCTAGAACTTTTTGCGTCCGTTTCGTGAACACCATTTGGATCCCACGTCAATAACGCGACACGACTTTATTGAGACGAATGGCGATAACTTTATGGTTGGCATACCCATACTTGGATATTTGGCGCATTATTTTTATATCAAATCGCCTTGCGAGATACAACAAAATTTCGGATGGATAGCGTATGTGTTTCTATGCTCCATATTTGTGGCTATGACGAACCAGGTGAGCCGTACGAAAGATCTATACAATTAAAATATTATTTACTGATGAAATGATGTACAATTATTTAGATACACAAGTGGTCACATACGTATTGGGGCCTGCCCAGATGGGTGCTATTGCTGCAGAGCTGTCATATAATTCTGCCGCGCAAACATCACCGTATACATCATGTGGCGCCGCATGAGACGTACTTTTGCATAACCACCGGCTGGTTAAACTGGCCACTGGAGCGGCTCAGGTGAGTAGCTGAAAAATAATCTTCAAAACAAAAGACCTTTAACTAATAAATAACTGATATCTTTGCTCTTAGATTTTGGTCATCTTTTGAGTTTATTATTGAGCGTTTGACGGGCTTGAAGCCGCGTGACGATGACCTGAAATGGGCTAAGAAACTCACATAGCTGTGCTATCCAGCTACTGTATATAACTCTTGGACCAAGCAGCGTTTACAAAGTTTACCAATTAAAAATACAAACCAAAGAAAGCTAGAGCAGAAGCCACTTTTAATAATTATAAATTAGATTGTGCACAACGAAAAATATTGTATGTAAGGTCAACTTATTTATGTATAAGAAGACAATTAACACAAAGAAAAGTGTTTTTGAAGAATACATTAGTTTAAGCTGAAATGGTTCGTGTATTGTCGTTTTTGTATTTCTTTATAGACTCGCGCAAAACATAAAGACACATTGATCTCGCTACCTATTACCATATACAACGAGTGAGCCTTATAAACATACAGACTATGTGAAGCCAGCACAGATATATGCTTGTTAAAAATGTTGAGAATCTTTTTTACTACTTTACAAATGAAAAAAACCTAAAAAAAAAAAAAACAGCTTGAGTACCAATAATTTTTATAGAAAATATAAAAACAAAATAATTTTCAATACATTTCAAAGCTTCTGGAGGCTACATGAGTAAATAAATAATTATATTTGCTATTTATATATACGTATACAGTGATGGCCATATAATTATTGACACCAATTATTTATTAGAAGTTTATGTTACCCTTGATACCCAAATATGCAGAGCTTTGTAGCACCTTAAGGATGCGAAGGTATACACATCTAGTTACAGTTTGTTACAAGTGTTACTTATAGTTATTAGTTTGTGATCACATTATTTCTTAAATATAATTGTTGATAATAGTTTTGAGGAATTTAAATACTGCAACTCTTTCCATGGACCAATTGTAATATTCTTGATATATTTAACCAAACAATTGAAATGCATTTGGTAATTTGCGAGCGCATGTTTCAATATTACATTTTACCATCAAAATAACAAATAATAGTAATGGATACATTTTTTTAAGCTGTTCCCAATTATATAGCTACCACTGTATGTATAAATGATATTTATATGTATATACTATATACTATATAAAAAGCGCTGAATGCAATCAAATAATGTGACTTAAAAACTTGCCTTACAAGAAATCATTTATGTATGTGTATATGTAACTATAACAACAAAATCTAAAAGACAGTCAACAATTTTAAAAGTAGCTAAGCAAATATTTTAGAAGGCATATTTTTAAGCAATTAAGTGGCATATGTAAAATGTAGTATTAACAACAAACACAAACAATGAAAAGCAACTATGACAGTGTAATGTGTATTACAAGCCTAATCAACTAAATTTATACATTTTGTAAACGGAAAACACTTTATAAATTTATACATATTCGCGCCTGGCAATGACTTGGTCTGCAAAAAAAGAAATGTTGGCTAAGAAATTAATTCGAAGTGAGCAATATTTATTGTGATTAAAAACCATTAAGCTGATTTTAAAATGTCGTTTTGTATTCTTTATAAAATGTAAATTCGCTCAGCCCTAAATCACAATAAAACAAGCAGGATATATAGATCTTTAGCCTTTTTAGGGGGTTCATTAAAATTGGTAGGCAGAGTTTCATTTAAAAGATATGGTAAATTAAATTCGATAACCATAGTAAATGCTCAAGTTCATGGATTTAATTGTATTTAGTTTTCTGTTAATAATATGATAGCTTAATAATCCTAAATAGCCTCAGCATATTTTATAAATTTGCAAAAATTTATTTAGTAATAATTTCTATTTAATAAGCTATAATATGAAATAGTCCGATATTTTTAATACATTGCCCAATGTTAGGAAGATAGTAGCACACAATTTGTGATATCTTGGTGAACAACAACTTTTCCACAAAATAACTTATATTTTGAACAATTTTCCCTATAACCAAGCATCAATCATCCTTTGGGATCTCGAAGTAAAATGTTGTATAATTTGGGTTGTATTCCCTGCTTTATATTGTCTTGCAGAAGAGACCCCCAACTCTTTGCGTAGTGGTGGCAAGAGGTAAACAATAATTTGAATAAATATCAACATGAAATATATTTGTTAACGATTTATTCTTTGCTTTCTTCGTCCTTTGTTTTTTCTTGTTCCATCATCTCGATAGAATCCTTTTTGTGCTGGCGCTTTTTTTCCGCCTTTTCGCGCGCCCTCGTCCACTTGTCAATGTTCTTCTGCGTATGTTCCTCCCTATAAGCCTCGATCTCCTTGTACTTGGCCTGCTGACGTCGCAGCGCTGCCTCGTTATGGACAAATATGGGGCGGCATCTGTTGCGCAACCAGGACCTCAAGCTCTGTTTGCGCTTCTCGCTCTTCTGGCGTGGCTGATGCGCCTTTTCTACAGGTGGTGTCGGCCGTTTGGCGGCTTCTGCATCAATCTGCTGAGCTCTGGCTCGACGTGCCTTACTCCAATAACGACAAACGATCACAAACAGCACAATGATTCCAATATAGACCGAGATTAACAATAACTTTTGTCGCCAAGTAAAATTCGGAAGAATTTTTGGGATTTCTCGTCTGTGTTTTGCAGCCACCTCCAGTTGAAGCAGATGCTTCAGTTTGCTGCAGTCATTGATGGTCATCTCCAGCACATCCTTGTATATCGCTGGTGTCGCATTGCGCCACGTGAATTCGGCATGCCGTCCAAACAGCTTTCTGCAACGGGCGCAGACATCGTGCATCCATGTCTGGCACTCGGGCTTGTTAATGTCCGTCTGGCAAACTGGATTCATGTTGGCAACATTAAGTTTCATTCTAACAATAGTGATTAAAAGCCGATGTGATCACTCTCCGATATCTAATCACAGGCAAATAATAATAATAAATAATACATTTTTGCGTCTTATTATTATTTTTATGATTGGGGTCCAGCTCTGCGACCTATAAGGTCTTTTGTGCCCCCTTCTAAGCCTACAGCTCCTCCACCAACCCCAGGTCCTGATATTGATTTTTTTCATTTATGTTTGTTATTTATTATTTAAAGTATGGGATTTCCGTGTAACATTTATATATGTTTAGGGACTTCAGTAAGAACATACAATTTTGCGCTTGGATGCATACTTTCAACTATAAGCTCAGTTTATACAAACTTATCGATTAGTCAAAACAGGCCAATCAATGCTTAGCAACGGGTTTTCCGTTGACAACAACAAACCCAACATCCTAATTTCCTAGGCAACGCTGAACCATGCCAAACAATATTTACAGCGAGCTCCGTTAACTAAACTGAGCATTAATTAAATTTACAACTTGAGGACATATTAGCTCAAATAGACCATGATTGATAAGGAAGCGGAGGATAATCGAGTTGCCAGCAATGTGGAGCCAGCCCCATCAGCGCCACCTCCGCCTCCAACAGCTGCCGGCAGACCGCCAACATCTCAGCTCTTTTCAGTAAGTGCACAGCTGAAAAATATAGCTCACCAATTTAAGGGTCATTTTTTAATAGCGTGGCAATTTGGTTAGTAGTCGCACTGCTGGCGATCGGACTGCCCTGGCGAGGCCGTCGACAGCAGTGCGGGCTGTGGGATATGCAGCCAGCAGTAGCGGATCGGCGGGTCAGCGTTTCGATCAATTCTTTCTGGAGAAGGTCAAACAACAGGCGCTGTCGTCGGCCAATGCCTCTGTCGATGCAGCCAAGGATGTCAAGTAAGTGGCACATTTTATTGCTCTTAATTTGATACCCTTTGTCTATAATACACTTATACACACAACAGTCCGCAGATCAAGTACAAGAATATGGAAACGAAAATAGTCAAGCTGCTGGAATCATCGATAGTGCTGGCAGCCCGCTGTTCACCAAATCGCCCAAGTGGCCCCAATAATAATTCTGAAGTGAAGTCTTCGCTGGCTGAGGCGCTGAACAAGGCAAAGGATGCGTCCTCATTGGATCGCATACTACATCATGAGCAGGACAAGCAGGGCGAGAATGTGTTTCACAATTTTGAATTGACTTATGCGGTAAGAAAAACTATGGCTTTTTTGTAAGACTTTTGCTTTGAGTCCGATCAGTTTGAAAAACAATCCCAGAAAATAGTTTAAAAGCTGCCTGCCTTTTGAAAATATAACTTTCATGATAGATACTTTAAACTCATGTTCAAAGCAGGAAAATAATCTTTACAAAGGGCATCTGCCAGTGAAAGTTGATAATTAATATTTGTAGGATAGTTGTACTCTTAGTAAAAAATGTATCGCTATATTTGGATTGTTTTGAATTTCCAATTTTATAACTCGTTCTTAAATCTCTTAGGCGATCATTCTTTGCTCTTTCATATATTATATTTATGTAAATGTATATTTACCATATGCTAATTTAGGTATTCTTCAATCTTGCCGAGCAATACGAGCACAATGAGATGCACATTGAGGCCCTCAACACCTATAACATAATGACCAAGAATAAAATGTTTCCCCACGTGAATCAATTGAAATTGAATATGGGCAACATCTACTTCAAGATGGGAATGCATAAAAAGGCTATCAAAATGTATCGCATGGCGTTGGATTCGGTGCCCAACACGTTGAAGCAGCTCCGTCTGAAAATCACCGAAAATATTGGCGTATTATTTGTACGGATGGGTCAATATTCGGATGCTGCCTCCAGTTTTGAATTCATCATGTCGGAACGGGCAGATATCCGCAGTGGCATCCACTTGCTACTCTGCTACTATGCCATGGGCGATGTGGACAAAATCAAGAACACATTTCGCTCTCTGTGCGAAGTGCAGCCCGTTGAAAACGAACGTGACTTGGAGAATGAGAACAATATTATACGACTACAGCAGCAGGCGGAACATGCCGAAAAATCGGGCACAAATCAGGCGCAAGTTGGAGACAATCATGCTGAGGTGGCCATCATTGATGCAGATGGTGGCAGTTCCTATGAGCAGGTCAATGAGTCCAACAAGAGCTCTGCGAATACAAAGAATCGATATGTTTTGCAGGCCCTCAAGACCGATGAATTGGCCATTTATACCAAACAGCGAAGGAATGCAGAGAAACGTTCCATTACAATGATTGTCGATCTGATTTCCCCACTCATTGAGGAGAACTATAATGATGGTATGTTTGACTGGCAATTGTAACGGGTTATTATAAATTGGATTTCTTAAATTATTTTCACATATTTTATATATATTTTCTTTGCTTCTTTTTTATTTGATCGTCGCTTAAAAAGTGTCGCCAACTCTTATCGATGTTTCTATCTCTCGATCAGCATCACTGACAGCGCATAATATCGATTAATAGGGTCACACATGCAAATACAATATTGAGTAATTAAAATTATGACAGTTATATTTAAATGAGCCATGCTAATGAGTAAGGACTTTATAGTATAGAGTATAGACTTATAGCACAGACTAGTATTGTATACTATAATAATTCAGATAGTATTATATAAAATGCATCATTTATATTCGATTTTTCACACAGGCTATAACTGGTGCATTGAGGTGATAAGGACATCAAATCTATCCTGGCTGGCCAACGAATTGGAGCTGAACAAGGCGCTCGTCTATCTGCGACAGAACGATGTCAACCAGGCCATCGAGATGCTGCAAATGTACGATCGCAAAAGCGAGAGCTCAATGACGGCCAGTGCATTGACCAATCTCAGCTTTATATACATAAATGTGAGTCATATATATATATAAATATATATATTTATCTATTTACCCAACTGTTTCCTTTGTAGCTGGGCAACATGGAGATGGCCACCCACTGCCTGAATCAGCTGCAGGAGATCGGAGCACTGCAGACAAGTCCTTTGGCTCTTGTCAATGCCAGCATTGTGGACAAGCAGAATCAGAATCTCAGTTCGGCCAGGGAGCGATTACAGCGTGCATTGCAACTGGAGCCGACTAGTTTTGAGGCAAATTACAATTTGGGTCTGCTTGCCCTGCAGGAACAGGATTTCGAGCAGGCCGAGGAGCAGTTTGAGCTATTGAAGGCGCAACTAATGGAGCCGCATTCGATGCAGCACAGCCATGTCTACTATCAGCTGGCCAAGCTGCAGGAGCGCCGTCTGAGCAGTGCGTCTGCGTCCTCGTCTGGTGCACTCCAAGCCTATCTGCAAGTGCTGGGCATTTCGGCCTCCGACATTGATTCGCGTCTGTTCGAGAAGGTGGGCAGCATGTATGAGCAGCGACAGGATCACCAGGAGGCGAATCAATACTACAACGAGGCGTATCGCATCAATATGAGCGACATAAGCATTGCCAGCTCCATTGGCTCCTACTACATAAAGCTGCAGGCCACGGAGAAGGCTCTCTACTACTATGAGCGTGCCGTTCTCGCCGATCCCAATGACCCCAATCTGATGCTGCGCATTGCTAGCTGCTTTCGCAACTCGTATTTGCCGCCCAAGCAGTATCTGGGCATGTTTGAGAATATCTATGCTCGCTTTCCGGACAACCTGACCTGTGTGCGCGCCCTGATGCAAGTGACCAAGTCGTTGGGTATGAGCGAGTTGCACGAGCGCTATGGCCAGGATTATGTGAGGCTGCAGAAGCAGCAACAGGAGCGCCAGAACGAACAGCGCTATCAGCAGCAGCGCCTATCGTCTGCCACCTCTGGCAGGGCCAACAGTCGTCTCAAAAGTAAGCTTCATTAAAAAAGGGATGATCTGTGGTTTTAGTGAGATAATTGCCTGCATTTCCTCCACAGCACTGCGACAGTCCAATGAAGAGCGCCTGCAGGAGAACATCGACATCTCGGCCACTCTTATGTCGAGTCCTACGGGCTACAATGGTGACCAGTTTCTACAAAGTGGCAACTCTTACCTGGGTAAGACACATCCCCAAATCCAAATGCAAATCCTTAATAGTAATGCCAAATTCAATCGTATAGTTAAACAGCACGTGGATCCCCTAGGCCCACCAGCTGAACGTCCTCGCACTGGAATGTTTCGAGGACAGCAGAGCAACGACTCCGACGATGATGCGGAAATGAATGCAGACAGTTTGCTGCCTATTTAAAGAATATTGACAACATTATATAGAACTAGTCATAATGTGTGTGAAATGCTTAAAAAATAAATTTAAGAAAGAATATCTGTCTGGCTTACGTTAAACATTACATTCTTTTTCACAACGCAGCCCAAATATTTATGCAAATCAAAATTCACCTTTATAATTATAATGTACATTTTTTAGGCAAACTGAATCTGCAACTGAGCGATTCGACTGCTTTCCCTCCAATATACAAGCAGTGCAATTGTCATCAAGCAGTATATCGCTCTCAATAGACTTGACGCTTACAAGCAGTGCATTTGTCTTCAAGTAGTGTTTCGCTCCCAACACCTGTTTCTTCTATTTTGAACACAAAAAGGTTATAAAATTATGCAAATTTTTGTAATAGACAGAACGTCCTCCTCGATATACATCAAATAAAAAAGAACTCTGCACAAGGTAGAAATGCAACGGCGCATGCTTACATAAGTCCCAAATGTCTGATTAAGTTCTATGGAATCCTTGTCGCTTTGTTTTGATCGCTGAATTATAATTTCCGAGGCGTACTAGAGCTACAAGCACTGAATTTTAGCTAAATATTCTCGAAAGCCAAAGAGAACGTGAGTATTTTTTGGATACTTGCCAGCACTGGTAGAGGATAACTAATAGTCGCACACTCTCGGCACTTGTTTGGTTTATCGTTTATTACGTTTTCAAAAGCAAATAATACATAAGCTGTTTTTGTTTACAATTTAAAATCAATATGTTATATTTAAAATTTGACTGTTTTCCTGTTTGCTGTTGCTGTTGTCATTTACGAAACAACCGTGTTGCCTACTCTGCTGCCTCATCGCGGTTCTGCCCCCCTTTTCGGTTCGCTTGCCCTTGGTTTCACCTATGCCACACGCCCATTATATTTAAGCGAATATTTATTTATTACGTAGATGTTTTTTTTATTGTTTTTGAATGTGCATGTGATTAAATTTGCGTTTGTCGTTGTGTGTTGTAAAGGTGGTGGTAAAACGGATTTAAGTCATCATATATAGTAAAAACGGTTGCTGTAAGTATTATTCGAATGCCACGCTATTCTATATTTATGTAAACAAACATCAACACAGATAATTTTTTCTCCCTTTCAAGCGCGTCATCCATTTAGACGAAAAAACAAATTTAAAAAAAACCGAACAATTACAAGAAACGTTTACAAAATATATATGATACACAACAAATTCTAAAATATTTCTTTTTCCTACAGTGCCTGCCAAATACAAAATCAATCTTACAACTCTCTCGGATTACAGCGCACTAGCTATCCACGCCTGGACACACCTTATATCTGGTATCTCTTGTATATCTCCTCATACCTATTTCTGTACTTACTGTTTTCTCTCTGCCTCTCTATCCCTCTACCTCCCCGCCGTCTAACTGTCTTTGTTGATTTGCTTAAAAGCTCATATAGCCGCGAGAGGTGGAACGACGACGTGCACACAGATACGAAATGAGCACAACCGTTATCAATGCAACCAGAGCAATGCCGACAGCGATGGGCACCACATCGGAGGTCTCTGAACTGTCACAATCGTGCACCACCGAGAAGCTGGTGCTATTATTGGGTCGGAACGCCTCCACCTGCACATGACTGAAGCTGATGGTGGCCATGGTCTCATTGTGGTTGAGGGTCTCCGTCATGTTGAACTTCTGGATGCGTGTGCAATGGTACGACATCTTCTCCGGCGTCTTGAAGTCGGTGTCCTGGCTTGTGCGCACGAAAGAAATAGTTTGATTCTCTGCAAAACAATACATATGTATTATTTATAATTATGAAAACAAATTGAATTGATGAAACTATGCAACAACATTTTTTTTTAATGTTTTTTAAGTAAAACGTGTGTTTTGTTGAAGAAAGAATAGTAATCTTTGGCACTCCGAAGATCAGATAACTTTGTAAATCGCAGTTTATCTGCTTCAAAACATATTCTGCATTTGAACAACATCAAGCTAAATAATAACAAAATTACTAATAAAAGGACACAAAATATAAATGATGTTGCATATCGTTAATATTATAACAGCTCACGCTCACCCTTGGCATCGGGAAAATCTGTGGTGGACACCGTTATTTGTATCTGTACTGATGTGAGTGAGATGGAATTATTTTTGTTGTCCAGCTGCAAGGTCAGATGGTCTGGTAAGGTAGGGAGACCCCAGTTGAGCTGCATGCTCTGCGTGGTCTGGCTATCGCAATACGCGTGATCCACTTTCGCATTGGTGGGCACATTGAACAAGCCACTGGTCATGTTGCCGTCTAAAAAGATTGGGAGAAGTAAGAAGTGACGTGGCAATGAGATACTATTAAGCTTAACTTACCAATGGTCTCATAGGTAAAGTTCAGCTGTGCTGCCATATTGAGCATAATGCAGCTGCAGTTCCATGACCCCATGCTGGGCGCTGGATACGGTTGTGGCTTATGCGTGGTGGTCGGCACAGGTGCTGAAGTTGTCGAGGTTATTGGTTCCGCAGTGGTGCTCGTTGTAGGTGGTTGGTTGGTTGTGGTCGTTGTTGATGATGATGATGTGATTGGTGGATTTGGCGTGGTAGTCGTGGTGCTAGTTGTAGTTGTGGTCGTCGAAGTGCTAGTGCTGCTGCTGCTCGATGCCAGCGGCTTGGGAAAATCTGCATTTTTCAGGCTTAATAACTGCGAAAATACTGTAAGAAGTGCAAGCAAATCATTAAACACATATGTATATTGAAGTCTGTCAACAAGCCTTATTTATCCCATTACTCTTTGTCCAATTTCTGAATTAGTAAGTTGTTAAGTGTGTAACAAACTGGTTACATTTAAATGCCTGTATATATAGCATAAAAACTGAAATATTTTGTTTGTATTTTAAGAAAAAAAAAATACAAAATCCCTTTTTTTATCGGTCATATGAACATGACAATTTTGTAAACAAAGTTGTAATATAATAAAAAACAACATTTTACATTTATTTGTCTAAAGTTCAACAAAAGAACTAATTACACATATAAATGCAACATTTTATCAGTGACTTACAAATAATAAAAATAATAATATAAAAAGCAAAAGCAGAAAATCCAATCACGCACCAGCAGCATTATTTTCAGTGTGTTTATTTTATTATATTTATCAGCATTCTTGATTTTTGCTTTCCCGCATGAGTCATTCTGTTGAATAATATAAATATTTGCACAGGCGGCAAATGATAAGCAAATAACAAGTCAACGAATCTTTTCAAAGTGACGATTTAAGTAGAGTGTAAGAAAAAAGGGTTACGATTTAACTTTGCTCCAAAAAAGTGCTCAGAGTATATGGGCAAATCATAGCTAATTGAAACAATTGACTACTTGTGTTTTCAACTTTTATCAACTTGTGCTCATGTATTTCCGCTTGCTTACATTTTCAAATGTGATAAATTGCATTAAAAACGCCCCAAACAAATAAATAAAATAAAAACAAGCGCAGCGGTTGATATTCTAGATTTTATTATCAATATTATTATATTATTATCGAGTTTCTGTTTTTGACCAGCAAGATATCACCTAAGACATGTATATATATATATATACAACACACCCCTAGTAACGTAGAACTGGGACTGAAATAACCTCTGTTAAATAACATAAAACACGATATCGATATCGATCGGTCAATATCGATGATGCGATCACCAACTTGCAGAAGATGAGTGCAAATCAATACAAGTGAGGTGAGTAGACGTTTTTGTAAGAACTATTCAACTTAGCTTTGTCTGCTACAATTTGCTTTAGCTAATTATGAATGACTCAAGAAACCTTTGCTATATACTTTGCTCACATACAGAGGCATTTATTGTCAAAGCTTAGCTATTTTCTGCCTCTATCTACTTGCGGTTACGCTTATTCATCCCTCCGCTCTGCGCCTGTTTGTCCATACCTTTGTAACACGGCTCAGACATGACCTTTGAACACTAGTTAATCGACAACTATACAGCGGCTAAATAGCTCGCCTGCTTTTCAGACATGCACTACAATTTAAAGACACTACGCGGAATTGCATGTGATATGCACAAGCTTGGAAGATTTATTTGCCACGAGCATGCAAGATAAAAGTCGAATTTAAGTGAAAATATATTCAAATGATGGGAGTTTCCATTTCTATGAACGTCTAGCATGTTTTATTTTCTTCCCGTTTTTCGTTTTGGTTTGATACCAGAGATTTAAGTGCTATATTTTCTGTTCTGTTTTACGAGAATAATAAAATACTACATTTTAAGTTATAATATAAAAAACTATTATAAGCTTGACTTGTCTTTTAAATACTAAAGCTCGAACAAACAAATTCAGTGCACAAATGAAAATATCATGAAAATATGAACTTGTTAAAATGGTATATAATAATCATTCCTAGTATTCATTTGCGTTGATCCATAAATCTTAATTCGATAGATCTAAGATGTCTAACATCAGACTAGAAATTAGGATAGAGATCCAATGCATTGAGACTCTGTTGCTATCGAAACTGTGGTTACTTTACTATTATCGAGGTTAGCAATAATTAGTTGAATAACTAATCAAACTTTATAGACTTTTATTGACTTATGCAAACAGATGCTATGCTGGCTGTAAGTTGATAAATGAGTATTTGACAAACAATCAACAATTTATATTGGGGGTGTTAGCGAATCGGCATGTGCATCATATGTACATGTGATATCACAAATCACAGTTAGGAGAATAAGTGAACAGAGAGAGAGGGAAAGAGAGAGAGAGAGAGAGCAAATGCGCGCCAGGCAAATAATGAAGTTAAATAAATAACAATTTAAATGTAGTTGTGATTCAGAGATAATTATATATGTGTATATGTATATATATATATATATATACAGTTTACGCCTGTCACACAACCGAAGACAATAAAGTGTTGAAAAATAAGAATAAGCGAATAGGGGACAAAAAGAAAATGCAAGATAGAAAAATTGAATAAGCCTGCATTTTTAGTAGAGATAAAGAAAAGAGAGGGGAGGAGTCGTTGCTGCCGGCAGATCATGCCGAAGAGAAAAAATACAATTGCTTTATCTGAGCGGCTTCTGAATACAGGTAGAATTGTAGTTCTTGTTGTTGCCTAGAGATAAGGGCATCATGCGATACACTTCAACACATATCCACATATATCTACATATTGTGAATAACTGTATATATATACTTTACTTTATACTATATAAAGTTCAACAAGAGCTAAAAGCGTAGCTCCGATTGCAATTGGCATTTGCCTTCGTCTACGACTTCGTATAATCCACCATATTTTTAGATTTGTGAGGTTTTCTTATGCGCTTTGTCCCTATGCTTCATAAACTGTAACAAGAGTGTCACAAGCAAAAAAAAGAAGTGATAAGTGTCAATGCGCTGCAAATACACACATATATATGCATATGTTTGTGCACTCACATACACACATACATATACAATAATTATTCTACAAGCGATTTAGTTTTGTATATTTCCACAGCAAAATCAAAACAACAATCAGTCCGTCGAACGGATTATTACGTGTGCAAGCGGGATGACAATAGGCGAAAAAAAAAACAAAGAAATTAAATCGCGATGAACTGGCAGAAATAAATTGAACAAAGAGTTGCACAGGTTTTTCTCTTTTTTTTTTCTGTCAAACAGTTACTTACCAGAGGTGCTCAACAGGAGCAAAGTCGTGCATATTATGAATTTATGTGCAAACATATTGATTATGCTAGTTGTTGTCTAGCTAGCCCTTTCGCAATGATAATTTTTTATTGTATTCTTTTGAATCTATGATGGTAACGAAAATTAACAATTATGGTGCTGATTCACCAGTTATTTTTGGGTTTAGCTAGTTTACCGCGAGCTCACTTTAATGCGCACAACGAAAAATGAAATGGCATTAAGAAATAGTGTTGGGTCGCTCGTCAGCTGTGAGTATTCTCAAAATATATCGAATCAACATTTACTCACGAATAATGCATACCGATAGCTACATTTGTAGCTACTCAAATGATGTTACGTTACAGAGGTATATCGATTAAATGTATATCGATATATGTTAATTAAGTTGCAACTCAGTCTAATGGCGATAGCTTGCGCGGGATTTCGAATTTGAAACGTTTTTTCTTTTTACCCCAGCAGAGGGTATTACAGTTTTGCCGTGGACTATGTAATATTCGAGCCCATATTCGCCAATCCGATTTTATATATGTGGCGAATTATTGTTAGACTGTAAAAATATATAGTCCAGATCCGATCTAATTAAAAAAATTATGCCACTGATTGACAAAAGCTAGCATAAATATAAAAACGTATTTATAAATATATATGTACATACACATTGGTGTATATAGCAAATGGGAGCACTTGCACAAGTGCTTACATTTGAGTATGTAATGCTCTATAGATAGAAATTTCGTAATAAACTGGAATAATATATTTAATATAACCGCTGGATTTAGCATTCTTACATTTTGTGTTTTTTATTCACTCATCCACTTTAAATTATTCTGTATTTTATACATACATATGTATATTTATATTTCCATATAAAAATAGTTCTTCATTATTTATCAGGTAAGGATTAAAAGTACTCATAGAAAATATGTCTTATCACTAAACAACACCTTAGCCTAAAACAAAGTATTGCATACATATATATGAGCATTTATAAGCATGCATCATACGTACATACATAATTTTATCCGAATTCTATATATAATATATATATTGAATATTGTATAGATAACAAACAAGAAGCAAACAGTACGTATAGAATAATTTGAGCAAAATCCTTTAACTTCATTTATGTTTTTAAAAAATATATATATATAATAAAATACAAAAATATATTGCAATTGTGTGATTTACATATTAAGCAACAATTTCCAAAATACCTACTTAAAGTCTAAATAAAAAGGTATCAAAAATTTCAAGGCGATAACAATTAAGTAAGTTTCTTGTGTTTTTTATTTCTACACTTAGCAGCTAGCAAGTGCGCCTGTCGATGTGATAAACTCCAGGAATCAGAACAGGTGTAGAGTAGTGTTTGTGTGTGTATGTGTAGTGTGTTCTATGTGTGTAGTGTGTTGTGTGTGTGTTTGTGTGTGGGTAGTTTGCCTTATTGCACCAGTTAATAGCCTGTCTCGGGCTCCTGTTTGAGCGTCATGCGACATGGCTCTGTAAAAAAGAGAAGAATATTCAGATAAGTTTGCATTTTCATATTAACAGAGTTTTATACAGATTTTGTAGTTTATAAATGATTTTTTGCGTTTTTTCTTTCTTAAAAAAATGAAAAGCTAACTATATTCGATCGGTTCTAAATATACTGGCAATAATTATCATTAGTTCTGACAATTATACAACATATTTTTGTATATATATATGAATTAGCAATAATTTACAATTAGTTTTTTTCTTCAGTTTATTATTTTGTTATTGCATTAATATTATTATTGGTATTACTCACCCATCACATAGGTAGGTGCTAGCAGTTCGGGAGCACGTATTTTGAGGGGGGTGCGTCGCAGCATCTCGTCGGCGCTGTTGCCCTCACTGCGGTTGTATTCATTGAGAGTGATATCCGCCGGATTGCGTATTACGAGTCCGGCATCGACCGGCGACGTTGGCACTCTTTGGTAGGGATGCACGCGTTGGTTTTGATTGTGAGTGTGCACTATCTGACTCTTATGCTGGACATTATATTGGCGTTGGCTTGCATCCAAGTAGGCGCCGCTCTCCTGTGATTTTGGACTACAGGCAGCTGTGCTCAGGGGTGGCGTAACTGCGGACGTTGGCATGACAGCCCCTGCTGCATTGTTTGCCGCATATTCACGGAAAGTGTCCTCCGTATTGTTGGCCTCGATGAGCGCCTGTATGTTGTGCACATCAAGATCTAGGCCATGGCTGCCGCTGGTCACCGTCGCCAGCGTATCCATTGTGGTGCTCGCCTGGCTGCCGCCGTCCAGATTTACAGCATGTGTGGGACTCTGATAATCGTTGGACTGATTGGGTGGCGACAGGGGCAGTGAATTGTCCGCGAGTTCACCTGCCGGAAGCAATACAAAAAATATATCAACTGTTCACATTGGACATAGGGGGCTGCACTTACCACCCAGGAGCATCTCCTGCAGCAGCGAATCGATGTGCGCCACGCCAAAGATTTTGGCAAACTGTATCTGTTCGATCATCTGCCAGGTGATTGACTGCAGCACCGGCAAAATGAGCAGAATCTCGCCAAATCGACCACGCGACTCATACTGCCGATCCGAAATGTAATCCTCCAGATTGTTGAGTATCTGATGGCGCAAGGATTTGATGCGATGCGGCTCATTGAGACCCTTGGCATCTGGAGAGAAGAGAGATGCGAGCTGCTTTTATTGTATGTATAAAGATCATGGGCAAAATTTCTAAAAATTACAAATCAAGCCCAAAAATATGTTTTTCTTTTCTTTTCAGAAATGTTTTTAGAAATATATTTTCTGAATAATAAGGTGAGTTTTCCTTGCCGATTCACGGCGAATTTTTTAGTTTCCCCAAAAAAAAAACTGTTTAACTCACTGGGGTCAAAGAAGACCAGCGCCTTGATGCAAGCGAATTCGGTCTCATCAATGCCGACATCCTTCATAACGACCACCAACTCATCAATGATGCGCGCTCCAATGCGTGATATATCCAAATTGGGCGAGACGTGTGGATCTGTTGTGATTAAAAGTTGGCATTGATAGAAGGTGGCACAATAAATGCTGATGAATTGATTGATTTTACCTGGACAATGCCTGGTGATGACACAATTATTGCTAAGCAGCAGCACATCCTTCAGTTGCATAGATCGACGTGAGAGGCCCAAGAGCAGATGCTCACCGGCATGGGCGCGCAGCAGGGCGACCTGATCGTCCAGCTGGAGTTCATTGAAGGCTGGTATTTGTTTGGCCCATTCGACTAGGGTGAGCAACTGCTGTTTCATTGACTCGCAGACATCGTTGATACTGGCAAACTGCTTTGTGGAGAGATCCTCGTGGATGTTGGGCTCCATGGCGGCCCCGGCCTTCGACTGTCTCGATTCGTTCTCAGCCTTGACAAGGGATACCACAGACAGGCCATTGCCGGGATCGGGATCATCGTTGGAGGTGCGACGGCAGCTGATCCGATCACGTTCATTCTGCACCGCCTCCTTCTTCATGCCCGCCTTGAAGCATTTGCGCAGACGACAGTAGCGACATTGATTCCGCTTGTCCTTGTCAACCACGCAGTTGCGCGAGAATCTGTAAAGATATTTACAATTATTGTTGATGGTTTGGTGACCTCTTTTTTTTCATTTAAATATTTCTTTCGCTGGCGCCAAAAAGCGAGTTCGAAACTTAAATAAACTAGACCAAAAGAGATGTGTTTTCGTTTTTCAAAATATCCAAGTCACAAATTACACTTATTGAAGAACAAATATCGAGCCCATGAAGTACGTCAAACATTGACAATTATTTTTGATTGTTTGGTGACCTCTTTTTTTACTTTAGCTGGCTCTAGGTCAACAGTTTTTGTTTTTATTATAAAGGGATAGATTTTTGGTTTTTATTTTCCAAAATACCCAAGTCAGAAATTGCCCTTGTTATAATGCTTCTAATATTTTATGGTTTGCAACGTTTGGAAGAATAAGAATTTTAGATTTCAGCATAATGTTATATAGTTGAAAGTTCCGTTGAAAACTTTACGAGATCTGCGCATTTATTTGCATTTACATATGATGCTATATCTGTCTGACTTCTCTCTGGCCTGATCGCACTCACCGGCAGGTATATTGATGATTTTTGCGTACGCTGCGCCTGAAAAATCCCTTGCAGCCATCACAGCTGGAGGCGCCATAATGTTTGCCCGTCGCCCGATCTCCACAAATTGCGCAAACTGTGGGCGATTGTTGTTGTTGTTGTTGCTGCAGTTGTTGTTGTTGCTGCTGCTGTTGTTGTTGTTGTTGTTGTTGCTGCTGCTGTTGTTGGTTATTACTGCCACCGCTGCCAAGGTTGTTGATGTTTGGTGAGTACAAATTGTTGTTGTTGTTGCTGTTGTTATTGTTGTTGCTGGCATTGCTGTTGCCATTGCAGATCGTAAAATTCTCGCTGCTCTGGTTGCTGCTGTTGCTGAGGCCGAGGCCAACGCCATTGGGGCTCAGGGCATGGTCAATGGGTGAGCCAGCAGGATAACCCACCGGCAGCGCCTCTGCCTGCATTGTTGGACTCTCAGCGGATTCTGTGCGAATGATACAATAAATAGATCAATTAATTTAGTTGGTGTGCCAAGTCCTTTTTAAAAGTTACAAAACCAGGCCATAAATTTAAAGAAAACACTTTTGATACCCTTTCAGAGGGTGGCATCATCATTTTAACGCATTGAGTATATATATTCTTGACCAGCAATAATAGACTGCCTCAGTTTTAAAGCTATCATGATGACACTTGGTATACATCTATTTGTCTCGGTGCCTTTTGACGTCAAACAATTTAAATGAAAAAAAGTTTGTTCTTTAAACGTCAATTAAACTGCAGAACTTAGAGGTGTTTATCGTATTACTTCATAAGATGATATTTTTTATGCTGGACATTTGTTTGAATTTAGCAGGTTTTTGTGTTTAATTAGCAAAGTTCAACAATTATTAGCTCATGTTTCGCAACTTAAAATCAGTTGTTTTGCAATGAAATTAATGTGCGAATTTTATTTGAGTTTGAAAGCAGGAAACAATTACATTTGCGTGTGTATACATATACATATATATATATATACATGTATTTATGTAACTGAGTTTGAGTAATTCATAGATAAATTAAATGTAAATTTTATATTTTAACATGACATAAATTAAATCAAGGCAAATACACTAACACCCACACACACATAGACACAGTCTCACACACACCATTATCACTTGAGAGTGAACTGCGTGCAATGCTGTCTCGTTGTCGCCGTCGCCTGACCATTGCCTCCTCCTCCTGCTCCACATAGTTAACACTCTCACCAACAGCAGCAGCAGATGCAACAGCAGCAGCAGCGCGAGCAGCGCCTTTGCTGGCAGCAGCACGCAAAAGAACGCTGCCAACGGCACGACAAGTAGGAATTTTAACTCTAGTGGACTTGCGCACCATTTTTGTGCTACTGATTAATGAAAAACACGAACTGTCGTTGGCAACGACGACGACGACAAACAAACTACACACTGAGCGCGAGCTCTGACTGCGGCCCAGCAGTGCATACGGCAAGCTTCTGCTAATGCTTCTGGCGTCTCTCTGCCCCACATAAATATATACACACATAGCCATGCACATATACATATACATTTACATCGTACGTTGTCGCGGCTTTCGCTCTGCGTGTCTGTTCATGTGAGTCTTCGTTATGTTCGTTAATCAACGCTTTAAAATACTATATATGTGTGTGTGCATGTGTTTGCATATGTGTACATGCATATTTTTCTGTTGGGGGACTGCGCTCTCTCAAAACCAGACTTGGAGCACTCATAAATACATACACACATATGAAGAGAGCCAGACACTTGCTCACACTCACACTAATTTTGAAGAAAACGTAAGCAAAAGCAAACGAGAAGGCAAGCATATAAACAAATAAATAAATAAAAATAAAAAAGCCGGCATTAAATTGTGTGTGTGTGCGTGTTTGTGTGTGTGTGCATATGTGCTAAGGCAAAAGATAGACACAGACAGACAGAAGAAGAAGAAGCACACAAAGAAAAGCTGTTTTAATAAAAACTAGAAAAAAGAAGCAAATAACTTGGACACTCCGTTGATTCCATTGCATAGCCTGATCGCATATTATTTTTATTAGTAATTTAAAAAATCAAACTTTTGTTTTTACAAACAGAAAATTAATTTTTCCCTATGTCGTTTGCAAAACAATTAACTTTATTACAGTTCTGTGGAGCTCTTGCAACTAGCTAAAAAAAAAAGTGATATTTTGAAAATCAAAATAATCCATTAATTGTGTGTGACCTTGACAAACACATTCTATTCAAATTTATCCGTGCAAGATCATGATAATGAAATGAAATATTTTTCATTTGATATGCCCGTTGGTATATTAGAACACCAATGTTAGAAAAAATGTATATAATGTAATATAAATAATTATTTATTATGCAAGCTCAGAGGGATGGTCACGCAAACGTGCCTTGTTATAAAAAAGAAGTAAAGTATTTTTGGCTTCTGAATATCACAATGATTCACAACTATTTAGAGATCCGTTTTATGCTTGTATAACTAATTAGCAGCCACTTTTGGAATATACAATTGGTAACGAATTAGTTAATAGTTCAAATAATTCACAGACATTAACAACATTATTCGCCAGACACCTTCAATTAACACCTTGTTTTTTCTACTTTATCGCTGAAATCCTCCCTTGTTTATTATTTAAAAGTGCACTCTGGATAATATTTGTTTAAAAACATACTTATGGCATACAAATATGTATTTATATTAATATATGTACAGCACAACATTTTAACCATCAAAACAACTCACTTTATCTTGTTTATTTTTGTTTATCCAAAATAAAAAGTAAGAGAAAATAAATGTTATATTATAGCGCATGTTGCTATAAATAACATGAGTTGTGCCATAAACTCATTCGCTTAGTGTGTTTGTCGTTGTCGCTTTATGCGTCGCTGTCAATTCTAGCTAGGAAAGCACAGTGGAGAGCGTAAATATCTGCAGCGTCATCGTTAGGTTTCAGTTTTTTTTTATTGATGTACCTCATCACCGTTAGTTTCGCAAAATGAGAACTTGTTGCCTGTTTTCTTCTCAGCTGGGCATTGGGCTTATCGATTCGTAATCTCAGATTAAACGCATTCACTACTCGACGATTGGATTTCCATGTTCTACTATGAATTAAATATGTTGTTTTTGTTTTTTTTCGCAAATATTTTATGGCCAATGCATAAAAAATTCGTTGGAGTCAATGATAAGCGCAAAGTGTGATTTGTGATATTGTGGTTTGCTCAGCGTTGGCGTTGTTCAACTATAATTTTATTTCTGTCTGTCAGTCCCGTGTCCAGTAAGTTAAATGGACGTTACTATAGATATACAAAGATATATTACGTTCACATTATTTGCTTATTCAAGCGTTTAAGTCGAGCCCCCGAAATACGCTGAAAATATAGACAGCACATGCGAACAAATTGATGTATGTATGTATGTATGTATTATACATAATATATGAATGATGTCATATAGAATGTGAAATGTAAAAACCTCAATAATATTTGCTTTGATTATACACATATGTGCTCTCTCTCTTTAATTTATTGTGTTCTCTTATGGTGGGTATATTAAAGTTTTTTAATTTTTTACTCTATTGGTCGATAAGAAAAAATATTTTGGTTTATTAGAAAATTAAATCGATAATTCGAAACCGCAGGTGTTGATTTTCTTTGTTATTTTTATTTGTATACCAAAAGTAACAATAAAAAATGTTCTAATTTATTTGATATATTTATGATACATACATTTGCATATTTTGAGGTCCAAGAAAAAACCTTTAATTTCTTCTCGAGTCTTTTCAATATTCAAACATATGTTTGTATGTATTTTGTTTTGTATTTCAGAAGATATACGAAAAATCTGGTGTTTTCGGATATACACACAGATATGCAAATGTTTATTTTTACAGTTTCCAGTGATATGCATTCAAAAATGTAATTTCCACATTAACAATTATTGCTGAGCATTTGCCTTATTTTATTTTGTAGCCCGTAATCGGCCTTGTTTTAACCCATCGTAACCCCCACATAACCCCCAGCCTACAATTAAAAACTGTTATCGCCGCAACAGCCGTTAAAACTTGCCTAATGCCGCCGCTGATAACAAAGAGCAAAAGCGAGAGTGAGTGCGACGCAAAATGCTCGACTTCTAATCAAATAAATAGCCTGAAATACTGGGGCAAAGAAATGCTCAGGGGCTGATATGCCCGCACCATGAATTGACTATAACGATAATACGAACTTAAGAAGTGAGTCAACAGTGCGATTTGGAAACGACTATGAAAAGGTGTCATTGTAAAGTCTGCCCGATTAGAAAATACCCTTAAGCCCCCCACATACATTCATAGTTATATTATGCTGAATATACGGAATTTCATGGCTGTGCTGGTAATCAAGTCATATTTCTACAATCAGTGAAACACGTGCGAAATGCATTTACTGTACTGAATTTTCAGATATTGATTGAAATGATTCTATTCATATCTTTTGTATGCAGCAAAGTATACTTTATCTTAACACATATTTTCCACATTGCCTCTTTACTTCTAAACAATAAGATGATGTCCGAGAATCAGAATTTTGTAATGAACTCTTTAAAATACAGTCCGTTTCGCTATTTAACTTAGAAAACTATTCGAAATCAAAAGATAAAGATTCTTTTATTACGCATTAGATTCAAACAAACAAAAATAGTTGAAACAAGGAATTTTTTAATACAGATTTTCTTGATCGGGGGCTCTTCAAACAAGAAGATTGATAAGGAATTTCTCCCTAATAATTTTCAATATTTAATTTTTAGTATTATGCTTACCTTATCTACATTTTAGTTTTGTTTCAATATATTTTTAAAAAATTAGTTTCGAATGCAAATTGACTGTACTAAATAAATAATTATGTCACCAACGTTTTTTCCGTATATTGCCACATAGATATTTACCCAGACTGTTCGACGTATATTTTGCAATTTTAGTGAAGTAGAATCAGTGTTGACCCTACAGCGACATTTTTCCCTATTTGTCAACTATATTTGTTGTCAAGTTATTTATTTTAATAGTTGGAGTAAAACCTGCAGTCAGAAGGGTTTTTTTATTTGTGTTAAAATTATATATTGCTGGTTAAGTGGCAAATATCGGGCTATCAAAGATATGGCTAATATGGAAATATTGAAAAATCGCATCATGTGGTTGTGAAATTGTTAAACCAACTTTGAAAACCAGCAAATTGTTATATGGAATTTCCCATGCATACAATCAAATATTGGATCGTTTAGCGAGTGGTTTAGAAATGGAAATATCGGTAGTATCAGTTATTTTTTTATATTTATATTTATATATATATATATATATATATTATTAATATTTTTTTATAGATTCACGTTTTAACTGGCGGATGTTGGAGGTACAGCCTGATTTAATACTCTGAGCCCATGGAAAATGGGTAAAATGAGTGTTAAAAAGTTGTGCTCTTCTGATAGGTAATAACCTGAGTAGAGGGTACCTAGTCGAGCTCTTACGACTACAGAATTCTTAGTTATATATATTTTTTTTTATTACAATTAGCATTATCTTTATGACTAATAATTGAGCGCATTTTGTCTATAATTAAAATACTAAAAACCTCTCAATTAAGTTGTTAATAACAACAAAAAAAAGTTAATACATCTGTACTAATCATATTTAATTTCTTGTTATTGTTGTTGTTGTTGTTGTTAATAACTTGTCTAACGATATGTAATCAGAGTTTTGTATGTGGCGCCTCGTAAGTAAAAAACCAGATAAAAATCTTGTCAAGTGTAATTTCCATTAAATATGTTCGTTATAGTCTTAGTGTCTGGCCTTTTTAATTGGGAGCTAACGTGTTCCACTCCGAATAGCCGCTGTGCAATTAAATAACGTCTTTGCCTTGAACTGCTCTGCCAATGACGGCGACATTTAGAACTTACTTGACTCAGTGTCTATGTTGCTCAGTAAGTAATCAAGTAATAAACTTGGCCATTAAGCCCAGCAGCCTTTTCAACTATTTCACATTTCATAATAAGCATAAGAAAACAGCCTCATAATATTATGGCCAACACCTTTGAAGCATCATTTAAGTTGACTTCGCTAAGTAATCGCGTTTATGATATACAAAATATACATAAATCTAGACCTACCCCAAAAATAAAATTAAACTAAATAATATTATTTCGTTTTATGACTTTCACTTATTTCGAGTTGGTATTATGCGGAAATGAAGTCGGCTCTCCACTATTTTATTGAAGAAGCATATCAGTTTGTCTTCCAGTGTAATCCAATTTGATCTATGTATATTTGTACCATAAATTCCGAAATCATTTCTAAACCAGCACTTGACTCTGCACCCTTGCCACAACCCGCATTGCCTGCTGCTTACATTATTTTAAAGTAGCTTATCAATAAGATCAGTTATGGAGTATGATTACTAATTTAGTCCATAACATTCCTTCCGAATCAGTTGCATTGTTATCATTTTGGTTATCAATGCCCTCGAAATTTGGTGGCTTTTCAACTACCATTTTTCGACCATTACTGTCAGCAAATAATTACGCGAGTTGGCCAAGTATGTCTCAAGTTCAAGAGCCCTCAATTTAAAATATCAAATGCGCCATTTTATAGATGTGTGTGTGTGTGTGTGTGGCTGTGTCTGTTTGTGTGTGTGTGTGTAGTCATGTATAGTATTTCCGGTTGGAACAAGTCAACCTAATTATTATTTTATTGAAAAGCTGAATAATTAAAAGAAATTAACTACGAATCGCTACATGGAACTCGTGTAGTTTAAATGGCAGTTGACCAGATATAAATCAATAATTTTTATCTATATGTATATATATATTCGTAAACTGTATATTGATTATGGGTGCAATTACTAATAAAAGCATTCGTGTGTGAAATACCAAATGAAAACAAAATAATTAAGCCATAAACGATGCGTTCAATCTAAAATACACTGCACTCTAAATACCCTATAAAAGTGGGCATAATGCATTAGCATTTTGTAAAACCAGATAGAAAATTTGGATGTAGAAATAGGAATAAATTAAAGGTCAACAGTAAGATAGAGGATATATATAGATGTGAGCTGTAATTATGCATGTGTAAAATATATTAATATTTTTGACTGCCTTCAAAAATGTTGGTTTATGTACCTATGTTTATGGTGGGATCGTCCCCATAAAAAGTATAATAATCCAAATTCACTATATTATCTTCAAAAAAAAAACAAGGTAAAACAATAGTTTATTTTGTTGCTCTTTCAGTTTTGTGATTGCTGCCAGCAATATCTAATCACTAATCTTTGATAAGCACTGCAATAAAGTTTAGTCCTATGTGGTCTAAGCCAAAAATAAAATCTGATAAAAATGCTCTCATGTTCATAAAAAAACAAAAAAAAAAAAAAAAAACGATTAACACGCAAATACTAATCATGCTCGAAGTAAAGGGCGTGACTGCATTTTCATATGTAATCTGATCGAAATACATGTGCCAATAGATATTGGATTTTATATAAGCATTTTTATGGCAATAATATACCCTGAAAGTAAATGTCTGAAAAGGGTATAGAAGCGAAAGAAAACATATCAAACAGAATAATGTATATATATAAAAATATTCTTGATTCAGCATTCGATAACTTTCGATAACAATTACAATCAATAAAAGCTATGATTTTGAATATATATTGACAATACTTTGGCACGGCTTCGACCAGCGACTTGATTGGGCTTTAGAGTATCTTCTAGTCGAGCACTCCCGACGCTAGCTCTCTATCTTGTTTCTTTTGTGTTTTATGCAATATAAATTAGTAAATTACGCACCATTAAAAATGTATCTTATCAGAAGTAAGACGCAGACCACACCAAATGCAAGAGAGATTACCTATGGAAGCATAATCTTTCGTGAATTGTGCTATTCAGGGAGCTTTCCTTTAGTGATGTATACAACTAGGCGGACGTGGAAGATACTGCGACTGCGACTAAGTAATGTTCTGTCAAAAAGACAAGAATAAATTAATCATCATGCTAGATGAAGAATGCCTGCCTGGCAATCTTCAAAGGATCAAAGAGCAAAAGATTCTCAGCCCACCAAATCAGTCGCCTGATAAATATGAATCGCGTTCTAATAAAGCTGAATAGAACCAAAGTCAAGGCAGTGATTTACGGGTATGACGTGGTCATGTTTCATTCAGGCATTTGCAAAGGGGTGATAAGCGAGATTCCCAGCAGGGCGCTGAACTAACTTATCGACCAAGAATGTATTGGATACCAACAACGATCCTCATAAACTGATGTGAGTGGACTAACACAATACTCACAAATTGGCCAACAAGTAAATGAAGCCCAGTTAAGGGTTTCAGCATTTTGATTGCATAGGTTGATAAGGTGAAGGCTTCGTTCAATGTGTCGATATCGACTCTGAGCCATGCAGATATGATTCAACTGATAATAAACTATATCCATAGTTGAGTAACTTTCATAATTGCATATTGTGCAAATACGTTGATATTATTGAAGACCATAACTCACCCATTATTTGTAATAGATTCTCCTCCAACAGAAATGCATCGTCGTAGCCCGAATTTGTTAAATTTTCGATTTTCATATTTAACAAACTCGGCAACATTGAGGAGTACATTTAATAATTGAATAGATTTCCAACTTCCTCAAAAAAAAATTATTAAATAAATATTCCTCGTTTGGTTTGTAGACGGAACAACGAGTAAATATTTATAAGCCCTTCACACTCGGTGCAAATTTATTTTCTTACAAATTGCTGTTGTCGCATATTTTTTTTTTTAAATTTTATTTTATTTATTTTTTTATTATACACATATACACACTTAAGTAAAGTTAAATATTTGCACAAATTAATATTAAAAAATAGCAAAGACAACACTTAAAATCCAGCGGCAAATGCTTTTAACGATTTATATATATATATATATATATATCTGGAGAAGGGACGGTGGGTTCATGAGTGCACCATATAAATAAATAATACAAAACGAATTAAGAGTTTTTTGCTTATTTTTTCATTATATTTTTTTTTTGTCTATTTGCTATCACAGTCCTTTGCGTACAGACATTTGCTCAATATGCTAATCCATGGATTTGCAATTTAAATATATTTTATATAGCGTATATCGAACCGGCACAATACGGTGCGCTTTCTCTTTGGGCGACCCACCGGGAGTCTCTCGATGCTCTATGTATTATAACCGCACAGTGCGAAACACTGACTAAACCTCAAATAATGTTCTCAGCACGTACTAACTGTCTTAATATTATTTGTTGTAGATATATGTAGAAGTCAACGTCGGGCGGCGACTCAACAGCAACAGCAACAATAACAACAACAACAACTACTACAACAACAACAACAACAACAACGACGAGAACGCCGCAATCGCTGTCGACGCTGGCATCGATGTCAGCGTCGGCCGGCTTTCTTGTTGCCGGTTGCCGATCGAAGCTCGGCTGTTTGCGAGCACCACAGCAAAATACACATAAAGTTTATAAAATATTATTACTATGCCTGTTGTTGTTGTTGTTGCTGTTGTTGTTGCTGTTGTTGCTGTAGGTATTATCGTTGTAGTTGTTGTTATTATTGCGGTTGCGCACTTGCCTAAGTAAAACTGTTAACAATTCACTCCGATTACGACTCGGCTCGTATCGGATCGCCTCGTTCCACCGCTCGTGCCTCCCAAAACGCTCCCGATGGGGCATGCGCAGATAGACGACCCACGGCGCGCTATCAATCGCGGGGCAAATGCACATACGTGTACAAATTACTGTATACACACTCAAAAAAAAAAAAGAAACACACAAATTTTGGGAAATTAGCCAAGAGTTTCTCTGCTTATAAGTAAATTACTAAAATTGAAGTTTGTCGCTTTCTGAAAATTAATTTTTTTTTAATTTAGAAAAATATGTCTAATTTCCAGATTGGTGTATTCCATGTATACATAGTAGAATTATAATATAAGTTTTTTTGTTTGCTTGTTATATTAAACTTTAATATTTTAAGATTTGAAAAACATTTTATTATTAATTGTTTCAGAATTTTAGAAAGGATTTTTTAGCATTTTTAATTTTTAGAAATAATTTCTATTATTTTGAAATATATTTCTGATAAATAGAAAAAACAACATATATTTTGGATTTGCAGATTTGGGACAAGCTATATATTTGAAATAAAAATGTTTTCTTAATTTAAGAAATTATTTCTAAAAACAAGGAAAACTTTCGAATTTTTTGGGCAACTTTCGAATTTGTAGGGCGATTTTCTACATTTTGGGGCTATTTTCGAATATTCAGTGCGTTTTTTTTCTGAGTGTAAAACAATTACAATTTTAAACTGTTATAAATACATCTGTATATATGCATGCTACATGGAGTATCGCACATAAGTAGCGACAATAAAGTTGTACAATAAATTCGACTTTTTCTTTTTCGAGTGTCTTAGATTTAGCAGGGTGATTATCGCGACAGTACTTAAGATTTAACTACGCACTTTGCAAACAGAAGCAAAATACTTTTTTATCATTTTTTTTAGCGAGTTATACATTGTCATTGTTTACATAACAAAATACACTCTCAAAAAAAAATGTTTTGGGATTTCAATTCTAAGAACAAAAGTTCTTGCTTAGTCTAACGATATGCCAAAAAACTGGCAAATAACTTTACTTTTTTGTTACGATGTTCGAATTCTTCAGATATAAAGAAAGTAAAGCAAAAAATGCACAATTTGATTACTCCTAGATTTAGTACAGCTCTAGGAACAAAAATCCAATTTTCTTTAATTACTTGAGTCATTTTATAAATTTTGCTTATCAGCCATATACATGAAACTGAATAAACATTACAATATTATGCGATGTACCAATTAAGTCAATATCGTTGTAAAGCAACTTACATTGAGCCATAATTTGTGCTATGTATATGTGCTATAGTTTTTTATAGCCATTAATTTGTTTTTCCGCCCTGATCGCATTCAAGTAACAAAAGTCATAATATTAATGATAGAGCTTTACAAGTCGATACAAATACACTTTGCCATAACATTCATTATCTACAAATTGTACAGTCGTATTTAGTAAGCCCCCACAGTAGCCAAGTGCAAGTATTGTTTAATATTTCACATTAGTTGGCTATATTGAACACGTGTTGAACAGCACAGAAAACGTTAACAGAAAACTTGTTATAACAATTTAAAAAAAAAAAGTAAGATTAAGCTGCGATCAATTAATGTTCTTCTGCCTCCAGATTTGTTCGATTTTATATATATTTTTTTTTGGAAATCGTTTTTCCAGCGAATTATCAACTTTTTGGCCTTGCTGTGAGAAACTTTTGTTTCCTCATTGTTTGGCCCAAACTAAAGATTTGTAAATAATTTCTATATTGTCTGATAATGCTCACATTTTTAACATTGTTTGATGTCTCCATAAATGTATTGGCAATACTTAAAAAGTTAAATAAACTTCATTCTCTGCAAATGGAAACACGGATGTTATCTCAAAAGAAATCAGGTAAATTGCAAAATAATAGATAATTTTAATATTTAATATAATATAAACATAATCAAATTAAAATGAAATATAATCATAAAAAAAAGAACTAATTAACTCCTGAGAAAACCATATTCAATCACACTTTTCGACAGGGTATGTGAGTAGTATACCTCATAGCCCTACTACAACCAAAATGCTAACCAAAAATCAAGATAGATGTAATTGCAAATACATATGGCAAACAAGTTTTAAATAGAACTGGTATTTGGCCAAGTTATTAACAACAACCAAACATTAGTTTAGGACTCGAACACTTAACGCCCAAGGATTATAACATACATAATAAAAAATAATACAAATATGATATAATAGTACATATTTAAATTGTTGTTGTTTACTTATTTGTTTTTGCTATGCTAGGGGCGGGCGACAATCTTCGAGCAGAGCTGCATTCTCTGGTTCTTGTTTTTGTGGAGGCACATTCATAGGCCTCATATATGTTAATCTGCCTATTTCAAGATTGGCAAACAGACACAGACACACAACACAACAACAACAACGACAACAGCAGAGCGTCGAGCGTCCATCTTATCAGTGCCTGAATCCCGGAGCCAGTATAAAAGTATACATATATATACATATATATATATAATATATACATACATATGAATATAATAGGTCGCACTGCTTCTTGATATGGCAGTCAGCCAAGCAGAGCTGTCAAAGGCGCTCGGTTATCAGTCATGAGCGATATATACATATATATATATATACATGTGTATGTGTATATAACAATAATATAGAGAGAGAGAGAGGGAGAGCTCGACTAACAGCTACCCAGCCACGCTACCCAATTTCTATCAACGCAAACGTTAATTTTCAAATCTTAAAGTCGGTTTTCAGTTCAAAAAAATATTATCAATAATGAAAATCTCACGAAAAACGCGGCAAAACTGAGATCCACACGGTTAACCAGAGTGGATTTTGTGCAAAGATGTTCTAAGGTGAAAAAAAACAATAAAAAATGTATATATTTTGATATGGATTATTTGTGAATGAAAAAATAGATACAAAATGTGTTAAACATCAAGAAAAAAGTGCTCTTATAAAGTTAAAAAATGAATTTATTCATTTTTTGGTTCTCAGTCGAGCTCTTTGTTTTTATGTTCCACAAGCGAAATACACAGCAATTTCCGGACCGAAAGTGTGCTTCGACTAAGCTTATACAACTGGATAGCAGCGATTTTAATTTGAAAAATACGTTGATAGGGTCAAGATCTGTTGTATAACTGTATAATATTAGCTTAAACGAGAATGTTGCTGTCAGAGGCAACCGTGGTGGGTGGGGCAGCTGTGGCGAGAGTGGGGCTTGAGCGTGCAATAAGCTCTAGATGTGAGTGTCGGACTGCACCGACTGCTGAATACTCTGATATCAGTGTAACCCAAGTAGTGTGTATGGTGTGTATGGATAAATCATCAAAATGACCAGAGATATAAGCTTTCACTGGTTTTTGAGGCAGAGTGAGAGTGGCCAAGATATTCTCTAATCAATATTTGGAGAAGGTTCCTAGTAATAAAATTGCGGGATATTTATATTACATATTTATATTTATATTTGGTGACTCAGGATATGGAAGATATGATTTTCGCTGCTGTCTGGAGGTCTATTTGTAGAGGAGTATTGCCAGCAATCAAATTTGGCGACTCTATCTGTAAAATTGTGTAAGATATGTGGTTTTATTTATTTGTTATCACCGATTTACTAGTACCCCAGTTCCACGGCCACTAGCGCCCCACAAATCGCTAAAACCTTCATTTTTACAGTTTTTGATAAGCCCTTCTCAGCTTGTTAAAAATTTGCAGCAAACTTACGCTCCACAAATCGTGAAGACCAATATTAAGCTATTATATATATATGCTTTCTGACAAGTGTAAATTCAAAATTGTATTTTCTGAGAGCTTTCACACAGGCAGACTGACCAATAACATCTTATGGGTACGGAGTTATTAAATCTTGCGGTTTACTTATTTAGAGCTTTTTAATATAAAATTAACTGGTCCACTTCATGCGACTAACACTACGCGATTCAAGCGACCAAAAGCGACTGCTTCGAACTACATACAATTAGTTGAAACAGACCATCGAAGAAGGTCATGATCATAAGGAACTTACAATTACCGTTGCTCGCAGGCAAAAACAGATTAAGACTACGAAACGGGAATGCAAGACAAGCTGCGGTGTACATGGGCAAATTCAATTATTTCCAATTGAATTAATTTGATTAATTTTCAATTGTTTAATGGTAAATAATTAAAAGAAATTCGAAATGATAGCAGTAAAGTTAAAAATGAAGGAAAGATCTCGGAACCAAAACATGTAACTCATTTATCAAAAGCTGCGACAATATAGCAAAGGCTTTGCTAGTTTTAGATAACTCGAAGATCTAGAAACGTTAGCTGTCAATATAAGGAAAGTTGTCATTCAACATGCAATACAATCATCACTGGCCGGATTGAAGCCCAGAGTCTAAGTGACGTCAACGTCTGCGTCTGTCGTACTTTAACCAGTGCGGCTATACGCCGGAATTTGCCTGGCGAGACCAACCGGCGGCATTTGCTTGTCTTCCATTGTACTTTGATTTTATTTGAAATGCCCGGCATATTGCGACGTCACCGCTAGGGAAGAGGTTGTCTGAGAACTTCTGACGTCGCATCGTTTGGCGAAACTGCCAATTAAGCTTTGCGCTTATCATTCACTTGAACTTCGCTGATATACTATCAGGAGAATACTTCAATTACAAACAGAAAATATATATATTTACGTATTTAAATGTATTTTCAAATATTTACAAATAAATACATAAACTATGGTAGTGCAAATGAATCGAACCTTCTTTTCTTTTCAAGATAACACTTTAAGATAACTCGATTTATATATCCCAAGTCTGATATAAATAATTGGGTATGGAACTATATAAAAGTTGGTGTAGATAACGTGGTAATCAAAAAAATGTTTCGAATAAAAACTGGTTTCTAAACGATACTTCTATGATAACTATAAGTTAGTTAGCCGTTCCGGCCATTATATCCTTGGAGCTATGAGACATGCCCATATTGACTGTTGGTGGAATGCTGATCAAGACGAATATTTTTTAATAATGGTAGGTAGGATATATATATTCTTCAATAATAACACCCTTGCAAGAATGAGTTTGAGACTCAAATATTTTTTTCATAGTAAATTAACATAATTCATAAATAAAATATTAAGTAATAAATAAAATATTCAATATAAAAACTTATATCTTTTCCCTTCTTCAAATCCTTCTTTTCAAGTATCTAAAGCACAAAGTTCGTTGATCTCACACTCAATATTAGTTCCTATTAGTATTATATATAATAGTTCCTAATAACAATAAATGTGTTAATATGAGTATATAATGAAGAAATTAAATTTGTTGTTATAAATTCTTGCCCGACAGACGCGTTGCAATCGGGGCGAACTGTAATATGGGGCAGAGATTACATTAATTGCAATTACAAAATCCGAGCGCATAAATATGGAAACATATACCCAGTGTCGTATCTCATTTGCTTGAACTAAGTGAATATGCACAGAATATGACGCATCTGTTTTGGTTTGAAATCGAACACCCAGCGGCAAATGAATCATACGCTGGAGGATTGTCGCCCCGAGGTATCCAAAAGATACAAACAGCGTTTCCTGCATGGGCATGTGGTGAGTGTGTGTGACTGTGTGTGTGAGTATGATTGTTAATATGACGAAAGTAATGAAAACAACAAAAGTAAAAAGCAAAAACTAAAATTGTTATCAACAGCAGTAAGACTGCTCGACTAAGACATACTCTGCAGTTAGGATGAAGTAATAAGTTGTAAATGAAAGAAAACACTTTTTTTATAATACCAAAAATATGGTTTTTCTCTCATTTTCTTAGAAATATTTTCTAGTATTAAGAGACGCTTAAATATAGAATGCAAAACCGGATTCATATCAGAAATTGTTTTATGCAGCAAGTTTTTGGAGAAATCTTAAAACACGAATTTTTAATAATACTAAAAGTAAGAAAAAAAAAAGAAAATACAATAATTCTTCCATGAACACAAATAGAAAAACAACTCCTAAAAAAATATATGGCATATATAGGATAGATAATAGTTCTACTTCAAATCAGATGTGCTTGTCTTCTGCCGTTTGGCACACCACGTTGTGTACTCATTTAACAGGGTATAATAAAATGCATGACATGTTCATAATATTGCTGTGCGATGTGTTTTGCCTGTTGCACATGTGCGCACAGTCGACTGCGACTGAGACCGTTTCCAGCGAATTATGAAAATTACCCAAGCTAAAGACACTTCTCAGGCACCCCCTCTCCTCCGCACCACCGCTCCCCTACCCGTTTCGTAAACCTGCTCAGCAGCTTTACGCGCTTCCCTTAACATTTTCAATAGTTCGTTAAGTGAATTTTGTGCGAAAATTATTATTTTATTTGCATACATTTTTATATGAACCATACAAAGCAATGGAGCTGCGTTTATTTTTGCACTTGCTCATGAGTGTGAGTGTGAGTAGTGAGTGTGAGTGTGAGTAGCGAGTGTGTGTAGCGAGTGTGAGTAGCGAGTGTGCGTGTGAGTGCAAGTAATATCCATGGATTGCCAGCCATGTGATTTGCATGTGTTGTTCGTCATCAGCGCGTCATGAACAACATAATCATTGTAATTGTTGTTCATGATGATTGCCGACTGTTAATCATAATGATGAATAATGATGATATTGTTCATGAAGTTTAATTGCAATTTACTATTTACACTTCATTAGGCGGTGACAATTTTAAATGAAATGTGTCCACATTGTTGAGTGCTTTGTGTGCGTCTGTATAAGTAACAAAATATCATGTGTATCTTTTGGGTACATTTATAGATAGATATGGGAAGATATTGTCTGAAATATTCAAAGTTATCCTTAAATTGACAGATTGGAAAATAACTTATGACTTATCTTTAAAAACTATCAGCTACTGGCCCATCATTTAACACTAGACTCCTAAGAAATATATAATACTATGTTAAAAGCGGAGAAAAGAAATGTTTCCAAGTCAGTTAAATTTCTCCGCAGCGGAACTAAAATTTTCGACACAATTGTAGAAATTTACTTCTTGAAAAACTGACCTTAAAAGAAAAACACATTATTATTATGTATATATTCATTTATAAAAAATATAAATTATACATAGCGATTCCAACTTATAAAATATTTCGGAACAAAACAATTTTTAGATCGACAAGTAAACATACATCTAAAAATATGTGAAAAATTTACTGAATCTTTCGTAATAAAAAAAAGCATGGGAAAAAATGGACTTAGGATACTCACAGGTCGATTAACAGGACATAATGTATACCAAGAACTAACCTATCTAAACTGGTTATTTACCCTCAACCTACCCAGCATTCGTGCAGCACCTGGGATTGATTGAGCTATACGTTCTATAGATCTAGCAGGTCGCAGTGCATATATCCCAACCATAGTAAACATTTTGAAATCTTATAATGTTATAAACTTCTTACATTTAAGATTGTGAGCCACTTAATCATATCGGAAATTGGTGCAACTACGCAGTCCCCCATGTATGCATGAATAGTCTGATTAAATTGCCGCAATCGCGCTTCAATTATCTTTTGAAAATTAATGAATGTCCCAAGCGGAAATCAGAAAAAAGTAATGCTCTTAGTTAGTATTCAAGCAGCTAGAGGAAATACTATCTAGATAGACGTTCAAAATTTAATTATAAATTAAAGCAGTCGAATAAATATAATGAAAACAATCAATCAAAGGAAGCTAGACATATCATATATAGATGATGTGTGTATATAGAAAAGTTTTGTATATAAATATATATATGCATGTGTGTAAAATATATTAAGCAATGGGTCAGTCAATTGCCTCAACATTTTGGCATCGGATGGTATTTTTTTTTTATTTTTTATTTTTTTTGCATATACTTTGTTCATTAAATTGTTGGAGCAGAGCTTAAAAACTCAAATTAAGTGCGAGTTTTTTTTTTGCCATGTCAGCGTGAGCTAAGGTGACACTAGAGAACCGAGAACCAACGCAGTCAGGGCCAGGGGTAGGGGTAGGGGGAACGGACAGGGGCTCTGTGCCGTCTACATCTGGTCAGGCAGGCGGCAGTTATAAATATTCAACAATTAAATGCTGGGCTATGTCTGGGGGGCTTGAGCTCAAGCTGTGCTTGATTTCACTTGGTTTTACTTGGCTTTACTTGGTTTTTATTTTTTCTTGTCACTTGTGTGCACTTAAGTCACTTGTGTATGCATATTTAACCCTTTGGGGTTAAGTTAAACATTACGCTTACGTTTTATTTCGTTTCATTTCGTGCTCTTTTCGCCTTTTTTGTTTTTGTTCTATCTATTTTGTTTTTCTTGGCGTTTTTTTTTGTGTACAACTTTTTACGTAGTTTTTTTATGTTCGAAAACCCTTGCTTATATCACGACTAATCAGTTTTATAATCTGCTCGCCAACAACAACAACGAAAGTTATCTGGCTAATCAATAAGCAAATTATAAACATTTACAATTATTGTTCCTCGTTTGGCCAATCGAGCGTTCAGCTCATTCGCAAGCTGTTTTATCAAGGCTAACTCGCTGCTATTTATAACCCCCCAACGCCCTAGCATACTTATATATTATATAGCATTTGAGCAGCAGAAAATTGCAATTTGAGCACATTTCAAATAAAATGTATTCGGTCTGTCACGTGCCACGTGCATGGAAGCGATTATGTGAAACTGTTGCCCTGAACTTTGTCAACCCATAGACGAGTTAATGACTTCCACATTTCAGAGTGAATCACATTAACTTTGAATTGAGCTCCATCCTATCTATGTGTCTCCAAAATTATGCTTCACAGTTTTTAACAACACAATATTTAATCTTATACTTATTTGCTT
This sequence comes from Drosophila nr. perissopoda 5 BK-2023a, assembly GCA_035044105.1. Taxonomy (NCBI): domain Eukaryota; kingdom Metazoa; phylum Arthropoda; class Insecta; order Diptera; family Drosophilidae; genus Drosophila; species Drosophila nr. perissopoda 5 BK-2023a. Next base: position 4,071,775 of record JAWNMK010000398.1, read on the forward strand.
GAATTTATTAATAATTTGGGAAATCTTTCATTGCATACGACTAATTTTCAATGAAAAAAAAGGATTAAAAACTAAACGGAAATGTTCCAAAAAAAAAAAACATAAATATTAATTTTTGTAATCATAATTATTTATTTAAAATACTTAAAGTATCTCTGTTGTGGAACAAGTTATTATTACGCTGTAGATACAAAATAAGTAAATATTGTTTTTAATAATTTTTACATAAAATTTAATGATGGTAGAATTCGTAATTGTAAAATGCAATCACATAAAAAAATCTTCACTGCACTTAACCTTAGAATATAAAAATAACAAAAACAAGTTAGAATGCTGTAGTCAAGAGAGCTCGTCTATGAGAAAACCGAACAATCAATTTGGGAATACATTTTGGATCATAACTTGAGGTTTTCCCCATGTGATCTAAATGCATTTTTTGGAGTTGATTAATGTCAAGGATTCGAATTGAATAGCAATTGAAAATCCATAGGTATCTGAAAACTACATTTTACATTTGAAGATTCTAACTTATTGATTTGCTGACAAACCTTTGGCATTGAAAAATTTGGTTTTGAGTATATTCTAAAATCACGTTCTTTGAAACTTTTAATGCAATTTAAGATCCTGTAATAATTATCCTGTAGGATTATGCCCTATTTGGAGAGTATATTTTCATTATTTGTATCACTTACCTTGCTCATTTAACTCCTGCTCCACTTTTTTGATCTCCATTAGCTGCTGTTCGTCGTCAATAGTCAGATCTTGCGGGTGCTTCATAATAAACTTGGGCAGGAGTGCTTATCACATACTATTCACGGACATGTGCGGTAGGCATGACTACCAGCTGTAAATGAACGATTACGATAAGTGGTCAATTTAGTTGAGGTAATTCAATACGATGGCTGTAACACTAATCGAAGTACGAGGCTTATACTTTTCTTGGCACGTTAGTGCACATTATGATTAAAATAATAAACGGCTTCCGATCTCTGCCCAAATACTAGGCGTAAGACAATGTGAACAATAATGCAAGTCGCTGATTCAAATTAGTTCTGGTTATATGTCTACAACTATCATAATATCAGATCGAGTTAATAAAAAACTTGACCCTCTTTGTTCTATATATTATATTATATATTAAAATATATATTTTTTATATATATGTATATATTTAAGAAATCGATATTCAAGAAATCAATAAATCTGCTAGGGAATCGAAACAAAGGTTTATCAAGCCAAGCCCATAAATAGCTGGTGACGTCCTTCAAAGATTGATATAAATATTTTCGGGCGACGCCAACGCAAATAATAATCTACAAATAATAAATGTGAAATGTTTATTGCTGGGAACACCCTGCAGAATAAATAAAATAAACTATAAACAAAAGCTAATATCTTTCGCAATATCAGAGGTTCCAGTTATATGTATAAACCACATTCGCAACCCGCTTTTATCAACAAAAAATGGAGAAAGCCATTCGCGAATTTGTAGATCTAAAATCGTTTTTTGTTTGCTTTTTGTTCCAATATTTTTTATTTGTTTTCTACTCTACAAATTTAAAATATATATGCATATATAATCACCGTTAATCATAGTGGACAAAATCAAATTGAAAACAAAACCACACAATTTGAGTGCTGAATGCGGCCAATTAAAATTTGGATATTTCAGCGGTATTCAAAGCTTCAGTCATAAGACGCCCAAAGTCGGCATGGACCATGGTGAAGAGTTTTACGGCACGCTCCTGCAGGAATTTACTGGCATTTGTTAGGTGCTCCGATATATTGCGGACAACGCGCTTGCGTCCACAATTCTCCAGAGTGTAGGTCCAAAAATTGGTGACCTGACTGAAATTATCCTCCGTATCGCCGCTCATATAGCGATAAACATCGCCAGAAATGTGACAACAGGTCTGCAGGGCGAGAGCCTTTGAGCTCTCCTTGGGACCACAAAATGAGTTGGGAAAATAATTGGGTGAACCGCTCTGATTATCATTGACAGTCATGGCACCATCGCGTTGAAAGTTCCTCACGTTCACACGATATGGACAATTTACAGGGATTTGCATGTAGTTGGTGCCGAGACGATAGCGCTGCGAGTCGCCATAGGCGAAAAGGCGGCCCTGGAGCATTTTATCCGGAGAAGGCTCGATGCCCGGTATCATATGGGCAGGGCTAAAGGCCAGTTGTTCGATTTCTGTAAAGTAATTAGTGGGATTGCGATCCAAGACTAGTCTGCCAACCGGTAAGAGTGGATAATCTTTTTGTGGCCACACTTTGGTTACGTCGAACGGATTAAATTTGCACTTTTTGGCCTCCTCGTTGAGCATGATCTGGATGAACACACTCCAACTTGGATAGTTGCCCTTCTTGATGGCATTGTACAGATCCCGTATGGCATAATCGGGATCATGGGCGGCCAGCTCACTGCAGCGGCGTGCATCCAAATTCTTGATACCCTGATCCGTTTTCATGTGAAACTTGGCATAGAATGTCTCCCCGCTGGGATTCACCAAGCGGTATGTGTGCCCGCCATAGCCATGCATATGCCGATAACCATCCGGAGTGCCGCGATCACTGAAATACATGACCAGTGCATGCAGCGTCTCCGGCCGTAGCGACATAAAGTCCCAGAACATGTCCGGATCCCGCAGATGCGTTTGTGGATTGCGCTTCTGGGCGTGTACCAAACTTGGAAATAGCGAAGGATCGCGCACATAAAACACAGGCATACTGCTGCCCACCAAATCCCAGATGCCCTCCTCCGTATAGAATTTGACGGCAAAGCCACGCTGTTCCCGCACCGTATCCGCGGAGCCACTCTCGCCACAGGCCACCGAGAAGCGCAGAGCAACGACTGTTCGCTTCTTGATCCGCTCGAACACAGATGCCGCACAGAACTTGCTTATGTCGTGAGTGCACTCAAAGTAACCAAAAGCCCCGGCTCCCTTGGCATAGACAACACGCTCGGGTATCCGCTCGGCATCGAAATGCGAGATTTCGTCTAGGAATATAAAGTCCTGAAGGAGGGCAGGTCCCCGCGGTCCCACCGTTTGTATGGCATCCTTAACACCAATTGGTATTCCACCCGAACTGGTGCACTCCTTCTTCGACTCGGCATCGTTGTTCTTGTATTCGATTAGCTGATTGGAGGCCGGATCGCGTGAACACATTTTCGAATTTCGTTTAAGCGAATGAATATGTAAAATTAAATTTTTTATTGACTGAGGAACAAACTATTTCAGAATTATAAGTCTAAGCAAAAAAAACGTCTGAATGATTATCTAACTTTAACTGAATAGGGATTTGAGTATATGTACTGAGAATTTGATATAAAACTCAAAGCTGCTTCGGTAGATAGATTTCCATAGAAAGTGTCTAGGATATATTTCGAATTCCATAGCAATTCAAAAACTAAATATATAGAACAAAATAATAAAATATGTTTAACTTTATTTTTTCCGTATTCAAAATATTTATGATATATGAAACCATTTTTGTAGTGAGAAACTATGAAACCAGGCTTAAAAATGAACAATTAATCAATATTATTATGTATAAAGAATGCTCTAGTCGAGCTCGACAGATGGAAATGCCAAAATCGACAAATAGTGATGCGTCTATTATGATCCTTAGTAAGATATGTTTTCCTTTCATTTTGTATACTATATATTTAACACTAATTGATAATTCTCCAATTTATTTCTGCACTTAAAGATGATTCTACAATCGATAACTTTATATATTACATCTCAACTTTGCATATGCACACACCAATTAAACTAATTAAACAATGTAATTTAGATGAACATGAGGTTAACATTTAGCTATCTTACCTAAAACTCTATCCCATCTATTTACATATTCTAGAAAGATCTCCCCTGTTAAGCGATCTGTTTGCTTGCGACACACGAGTCAATAGACTAAGTAAAGCCTAAACAAAAACTTGAACAACTAAAATGTTTAGCAAATAGGCAAAAACGCATGCGCCGAGAGTTATGTATATATATTTGTATATGTGTGTGTTTAAGTGCAGCTGCATACACAAACACGCACACACATACAAACATGCATACATATCAGTATTATATGGAAACTTACTTAAAAGCTCTGAATTGGAAGTTGCTGTCTTTGCTGTAATTACTTTTTATTTTGCTTTTGCTTTTGCTCTTGCTTTTGCTGTTGATGTTGCTTTTTATGTGGCGGGCTTTTACTGTTGTTATGGCTGTTGACTCTTGTTGACCGCATGAATGAAAGCGAAGAGCGGAAAATCTCACACTTGTTTGGTTTTCTTATATTCGTAAATTTAATCACATGCTTCGATGTTTTTTGTATTTTTTTTTGTTTATGTTGCACTCAAATTGTAAACACCTGCCACATTTATTATTTATTTTATTATTAATAGTTTTGTTTTGATTTTCTTTTGGCACTTTTGTAAAGCGAATTACTGTTTTTTTTTACATATGTGTATATAAATATATGTGTGTGTGTCTGTATTTTTTGTTGCTGCGCACCAATTAAAGTCGTAACGGCGAACACTTGCACATTAAAGTGATTTTTTCCACTTGCGACTGTTGCTGCATATTCTCATTTATATCAATCAAACGGCATATTTGCTTTGTTATTGTTTTAGTGCCCGCTTTACGTTCTCAGCGCGCGAGAGAGAGAGAGCGACGTCGTCACTTGAACTCAACTACGGCTTCTGTTGTCTTTAGCGCTTACACAGCAACAAGTACACGCGAGAGAGAGACACAGTGAAAGAGAGAGAGCGGTGGCGTCGTGCAGTTATCACTAGCAGCATGCTCGCTGCCTCTTTCTACTATGTGCTGCGCACAAACACAGATGTAGCAGCAGCGCCGCTGTCGCTGTTACGTGTTTGTATTTTTTGCAACAAATAAAACTTTATTTTAACGCTAAAACACCTTTTGGATTATCTTTTTGTTTATTTTTCTCACTGAATTATTTTTATGAGCGCAGATCTGTTGCTTGCTTGATTAAGTTGATTGAACCCAACAACACACAAACGCATACACAGGCAAAGATAGACACACACACACACGCATAGACACCAGAACAGAGACGGACGGGGAGAAACCACAAACACAGAATACGTACCACAGACGATTGCGAGCGATGGGCGACGACTAAAATCAAAGCGCCAACGCGACTCGGTCAGAGAACGTCGAGGGGAACGCTAAGAATGCAGCAACAGCAATCAAATTGAGAGAGAAATGGTATTTTAAAAGGCTCATCAAATCTAGACTAGTCGAAGAAATTTCAGCACAAAAATTTCACAATATTTGCGAAGAGCGTAAAAGTATTACGCTCTTTCCCCTCCCCATATTTGTGGGCCCATGTCACTTGTCACGTCACATACTACATACATCTCAGTGTGAGCGGCTGATCGCGAGTGAAATCTGACAGCTGTTCGATAAAAAGCCTGCAATTAGAACGAAGTATATCGATATTTTTGCAAGCGATATTTGCACGCGATTTTTGTATGCAAATGTGTAATTCACAAAAGTGTGGCTGTAATGAGTCTATGTTAAGCAGCTGTTTGTTAACAGAGCAAAATACTTATTACTCTCCCAGTTGCAGCTGATCGGATGTCGTCAGCTGATCTCAAGTTTATTGTGTAAAATAAAATAAACTTAATTTTGAGAAAAAGAAATGAGTTTGTTAGAAAAAGTTGTTTATTGAGATGTTTTTGCCTGCTCGCTGGGTACAGAGGCACCACTAAATGTATATATGAATGTAGTTTAAGTATGTACGTATGTGTATATGCTGCCTAAATATGAAATATATTTTTGCATTATTTTCTTAAATTTAACGATTCTTTTTTTTTTGTATATTTACAGTTGTTCATTTAGCACATGGACATTTACAGTTATGGTATGTTAAATAAATAATAAATTATCATAAAAAGCGAATGCTTTTTGTTGTGTTTTTGTTTGAAATGCGCTCTCTGGGCGACGACATTTTTTTTTTACAGTATATTATATATATATAAAATTTATATATAAACATGATTTTACACATAGAAAAAGAGTTTAGTAGTTTTGCATAGCATCGAATTTGAATTTGAATTAAATATTATAGTGTTATAGTTATAGTTATGGTTAAAAACGAACATAAATTTTACTAAATTGTTAAATATATAGTTTAAAATTGTCACGTGCTGGAACTGAAACAGGTACGAATATTCTAAGAACGCTCGCGATTATTATACGCCTGCACCTTAGCCACGGTGCACTCGAGCGCCCCCTGGATGTCATTAAACACGGGCACACCCTGTCGCTTCGCCAAATCAATGAGATACGACCGCCCACGATTGTAATCCTTGATGGCCGCAACGGTCAGCTGAAAGCAATCAAAATAAATAACGGATTATTAACGTATGCAAATAAATAAATAATAATTTCATGAATGAATGAATTAATAAGTGAGCAATCACACGAAACAACAAATAGAACTAAAAACACGAACTAATAGGAAACTCTAAACTTAATAATTTCATCAAGCCAAGCTTGGCCAATGAGTAATTGCTCTAAAAATATTAATAATTATGTTAAAATACCTTCAAAAATCTTATAAACAAATGCAAATATTAAATATTATTTATAGCTTTGTCTATTTTTACTTTAGGCAGGATTCAAAGAAAATCAGATATTCAATAATAATTCAAAAATGAATTTATGCAGGATGTCAAAAAGTGCTCAGCGCTTTCCATTCTCATGCAAACGATCGATATATAAAATCAAAGATATATCCTTATTTAATCCTACCTTTTCACCACCGAGCACACAATCATCGGGCAGCATTTGAACGGCCAGGACCACGTTGTACATGAGTCCAATGCAGTGGGCCGCCAGGGTCATTGGGGCCAGCGAACGGGTCTCATTGGTGATGACGAAGAGGAGGACGCGACTGGATTCGAGGAGCGCCGGATTGTAGAGGCTCTGACGCATGACCATTTGGGGCAGTGACCAGCTGAGCGACTCTTCGGCAACGGTGAGCTCCTCCTGCTCCTCCAGCTGGAACTGAGTGCCGCGACACTTTCGACGTGTCCGCACAAACGAGCACTGCTGCTGCTGCTCCTGTGGCCGGGCTGAATCCTTCGGCTCCTGCGGCGGCAGCTGTTGATTTATGCTTTCGTGCAGGGCGGGATTGTGAAAGCTGACGCCATTCGCCTGCAAATAGGGCGCGGCGAGCTGCTGTCGCCATTTGGTGCGCATCACACAACTGCCGCCCAGATAAACATCTCGCAGCTCCAGGCTAGAACAGTAGAGCGCATCCCCGGCGCTGGCTATGCTGCTGCTGCTGGAGAAGACCGAATCATTTGAATCGCTTTCCTCCTCCTCCTGCGCAGCAGTGCCGGCGGCGGCGGCGGTGGTGGCGTTCATCGTTGTCGCATTGTTGCTGCTGCTGACAGCGGCTAGCGCATTATGCGCTTTGGTTTCTATTGTTTTGGTGGTAATTATTTCGGTTGTCTCGATCGATTCCACATTCAGCAGTATCTGTGGCTGTGCCTTTTTGCCGATACCCAAGGCCGACGACGATGGCGTAGTGCTCGGCTGCGGCGATGAGGTGCCGCTATCCCGACTCCGACTCAGCTGATCAAACAGATTCGGACGCTCCATCGAATCGTGGCCAATGCCGCTGCTGCTGTTCGAGGGCACGCTGGCATTGCTTGAGGTGCGCGAAATGTTTTTGCTAGCCGAATAGTAAATGTCCACATCAGGAGCTGCCAAATGTATAAAATATACAACATTTAAATATCTGCTACTCCATCAAGTATGTGGCAGTATCTTTATATATATGCAACAGGACTCACCATTTGTAAAATAAACCTGCGGCGGCGGCACATTTGTTCCTTTAATGGGGGAAATGCAGCCGCTCTCGTGTATCTCCTGTTGCAGCACCGAGAGATACGCTGAGATGACGCAGAATAGATCGAAATCGATGAGCTCATGGTTTGGCATGGTGGATGAGTTGCAATATTGCTGCTGCTGCTGCTGCTGAGTTGATTCCAGCTCCTTCTCCTCCTCCTCCTTCTCCTCGGCCAGCTGCTTGCCGCTGGCCTTTGTACTTTGCGTATGTAGCAATTTTAATGATTCGCGTTGATTAATTATTATTTTAGTTAGATTATTTAAATTAACTAAACTCTGAGCATAGCCTAAAAATAAGAGAGCACGTTTACACTGTTCCACAGTGAGTAGTTCGCCTTGCGGATTGACGCGATCAAAGGCGCCGCGAACCGTGCTGTAAACAACAACAAAATCAGAGTTAGTCATTTTTTTTGTGTAGGTTTTTACAGAATTTAAATAAATCTTATCTAATTCGCGAATAATTCAGTAAGTAGAAATTTCATGTTTCATCTGTCTTTATCAGCATATTATCAAAATTCATGAATCAATCGAAAAAGTTTCATCAGAGATCGGAATCTCTATGGTAACTATTTTTGTTATAATCTTAATAAGTAATTTTTGAGATATTATATCAATTGTACAATACTAATAAGAATCAGAATAATTCCAATTTTTTCCTATAACTTTTCGTGAAGGGAAACAACATATAATGTATCCAAAATGCATGAGTACTCATGAGGCATCCACTCGACCTATCATGATATTTACTTACTTTAATATAGACGATATTTTGGACGGTGGATCCCATATGCCGGTTAAAATATCCTTGGTGCGCTGCAGACCAGATGGTATGTTATCCAAAACTGGCAGGCCGCGACGGGAGACCAGCTCCTTAAGTATCAACTGATTGCGATATAAATCGAGGTATTCTCTGTGAAAGTAATTAAATTTTTTATAATTATATATAATTTGAAGTGGATATATGGAAAACTTACTGATGTGAAATAGGCTCATTGAGGATATTCTGATTTGGTTTATACGGATGCAAAACCAACACTAGCTGCTTGCAGTTTTGACCCGCTATGTGTGCCGCCTCGATGGCACCAGCAGATGCGCGTGTTTCCGAATCCATAACAAAGAATAATACACGGGCCTTTTCCTTGGCTCGATGCTCGAGCTCGATGAGATCGGGCGTCCAATCGGATACTTGCTGCAGTTTAAATAATTAAACAAAAAAATAAATAAATAAAATATACGCAAATTTGAAATGTTTTATAATATTTCAAGTACAAAAGTGATTTGAAAAGATGTTTGGCAAATGAAGGCATCTCTTCTGTATATTTGTCAATTGCAGACTTACCGGATTATAGAATGAAATTCCCAGTTCCTTAAGTGCGGGTATGGCCACATCCGCCCGCCATGTGGTTGGATTGCAGGAGCCACCGAGAAACACCTCGACCGGCTCATTGCTGACATTCTTTTTCTTTTTTGTGTCATCGACACTACTGAAGGACTTTGTACTGCGCAGTTCGGTGCCATAATTATCCGATTTTTTACTATAATGCAAAACGTTACCGGCTTGAAAATGATTTTGCATTTTATCCGAGCTGCGCGCCTGGCTGGCATTGTCCTGCTGCTGCTGCTGCTGCTGTTGCTGCTGCTGCTGCATGAGAGAGCTTGAGACTTGTTGGTACCCTAAGTCAGTGTAGTTTAATGAATTCGATATTATTGAAGCGCTGCAAGAAAAATGAAATTATTATTATTTAATTGTAACAAGTTGAATAATTCAAAATCAAAAAAACTCACCGAAACCGCTTCAAGTCAGCAGCAAGCACACAAAATTGTCCAAATGTCAAACCATTCGATTGTCCCCGGTTCTTGCGGGCCACTTTCTTCGCCGTTTGCAGCATTTCGCTGACTGTGTGTGTGGACAGACAATGTTTACATATAAGATTTCTTCAAGTGTATAATTTAAGTACTTACTCTGCTTTTGGCTGGGATGAAAGCTTAGCTCGTGAAAGAGTTCCTCCGTGCGCTCATCGGGCACCACATTACAGCGCGCTTTAGCTCTCCAGGCGTTCAGCACCTCCCTGTAAGCAACGAGAAAAAACATGCAGATTTAGTAAGTATTGTGAAAATAAGACAATAATATTTAATTAATTAAAAGTTTAGCGTTATGATGCCTGATCGACATAGAAAAAAGTCGATAATTATAATAAAAAACTAAAATACAGGAACACTATAATTATACTACCGGTTTTCTCATCATATTTTCCATATTTGTAGATGAGACAATGTCAATCAACTGGCGAAGGACGCACAACAAGCCAAATATAAACAAAATTCAACACAATTTGTAAACAGCGTTGAAAGTTGTATAAAAAAAAAGTTTTAAGTTTGTTTTCAATGGGAATCGGATGCAAGGCACGTTCCATGTTTTGAGAACACCAAAACGAGTCAAAAGCGCTTCATATTCAATATATATATATATATAATATACGCGAATCATTTAAGTGGCAAAACGAGAACTTGGCCATAAAAAGAAAAACGAGACAAAAACCAAACGTTCAACATTAACGACTCGTGATAAATCATACAATACAAATAAGGTATGTGAAATGTTATTCAGAATGATCAACAGATTTCGAGTTCATCCAAAATGTACCCTAAATTGTGGTTATCATAAGCACAATATTTGAAAATTACAAATATTACATATACGAACAAATATTATATGCCTAGGTATATTGCAAACGACCGGAAATCGATTATTATATAAGCTACTCGAAAAGTCTTATGTATACACACGATCAGATCAAAAATCGCTCAGAAAAGAATCGCACAAAAAAAAAAATATATTTTCTTGCTTTTAGCAATAAAAATTGTTCTTAAAAATCAGATTGGTTCGCACTAAATAAACAATCCCATTATTAAGAAATGCATTTCTAAAAAGTGGCAATGAAATAACTTGGAAATTCAACATTTTTATTTTTTTTGCTAAATTCTAGATAAAATCCACAAATACATGAAGAAATTTAAACATTGGTTTTTGGAATGTGAAAACCTTCAATTTAATTACTTTACTTGGCGCCAAAAGAAACGATTTTTTTTCCAAGTGTATATTGTCTTAATGGGTATAAAAACGATAAACTAAACGCAAAATGATTTACGTAATTTGTGTTGTGGCTGCTGTGGCAGCCTCTTCCATTGCATCTGTGTCTGCTTCCGCATTTCCTGCCAGCAATTGGCAACGAGACAACGAAACAAACAACAACAACAACAACGACGAAAACAACAACAACAATTGCATCATAAAAGCGAACCAAAATGGCAATAATTTATTTAAAATATGGCCAATTATTTTATAAATTTTATAGTGCTGAAATTAAATGCGACTCGGCTTTATTTTTAGACTTTTAACACACGTTCCAAGTACAAATTAATTGTTCAATTATAAATTGATAAATTGATGATCATCAATCAATTAATTTTAGTTGTAGAAACAATTACATTAACAAAGAAATCAAGGAGAAAAATTTGATTTATTTGTTTCCTCTCTTTTTGTGTGACTTCAGGTGACAAAAATAATTGATGAAATTGGTTAATTATATTTGATTATTGGTATGGCAAATAAATGGAAAACTAATAACAAAATACAAATTTTAAGTCAACTTTCGACGCTCTTAATTTTGATGCTAGCTAATCAAAATATGTTTTGCAACTGATTTCAGATTTGAATTTCATTTCGTTTGTGCATAAGCCGACTTATCAGTTGTCATTGACAGTAGCCGGGAGAAGCTGACGTCAAGACTACCTTTTCAGTCGCAAAGTAATACAAAAACAATTGAATAGATAACTAGGAATATATATTTATATATATATATATACATATTTAAATTTATATTAATATATATATATATATATAAGTGTATATGGCGCCAGCTGATAAACATTGCAATGCAATTGTTACGTGAACAACACTTTCGAGATGCGAAATATTTGAAATATTTGTAACTGCTTATACATAAATATATTTATGGTTTGCTTAGCATGAAAATCAAAAAACATTTATATGTCGGAATAAACTAGTTGGTTTACTCAAAGCGCTGCCCACACACGGCAACCAAATAAATGTATACCATAAGCTATGCTTAAATATTGCTACGAAAAGTCGAAAAAAACAACCTCAAAAATATGACTAGGCTAATTCAATTGCAAATGCGGCTGAAACAGCCGGCCAACGGCGGATGGATTATGTCATTGCCAAGAACAGCAAAAAAAATAAGTGTGTGGGATCCTTTTGTACCATGAACACATGCAACTGATAGAAAAACCGTAAATAGGAAAAAGAGTTGTATTCAAATAAGCTGATTTCTGCACCATTTAGGACAGATAAGAGTGGAGTTGCCATATGTGATATAGAAGGTTGAAGAAGGAAACTTGAAATATATACAACTACTAAGAGGCTGGAAAGTCAATTCGAAATCTGTATTGTAGTTGTCCGTTGCTCAAAGATAAAAAGCTTATTAGTTAAAATTGAGTAAATATTAATTATATTAAATATATCTTTATTATATTCCTATTATCAATTCGTTAAAAATGTACTTTTTAAATGTGATACGCAATTCGTTAATTTTTGTCGCTTTAAATGAAATTATCTTCTAACATGTGCCCAACCAATTCTATTACAAAAGAATAAAAAAAATATAAATCTTGGCGAGAAAATAAAAAAATGCGACTGCAAAATAATAAATAATATCATTGACCCACGAGCGAGTGCTTTTTAAATGAGCAATCCACAATTTCCGAACGCAATAAAGCGGGAGACAAATGTACATTGAACTTTAAATGACGCTGATGAGGCAGCAAATGACGGCGATTGTGTGTTTGATGCTGCATATCATACCGGTCATACCAGAGGCACACAGTGGGGCGGGATGAGCAAGCAAAAACAACAACATCAAAATATTTGCCTGAACACAAATCGCTGAGTAAACATTTGCCTTTAACAGCTTGTAAATTGACAAGTCACACTCACGCACACTTGCGCACACATACCGCTGTCAGCAAAATATTTGCATACAAATCTGCAAAACAACATGCCAGTACACATGTCACATAGCGCTGAGCTTTGGTCCGCCTTCTATGGGATGAAGATTAAACTGAGGGCACCTGTCCGCAAATCAAATATCCGCCCTGATACTACCCTGTAATACTATTCAAATGTTTAAGAGTATTTTTGTATTAACTATAAAATTCTTTTTTAATACCATTTGGATGACGGAGATCCAAATCATGAATTTTTTTCCAGTCAGTCAGACTATTCTCACAATGGAAATATCTTATAAATATATTTCCGTACTTAATTAAATAACAAACACAGTGGCTCCACCTCTTAAGGTCTCCATGATAATTAAATGATTCCAATCGTGACCAACTAACATTTAGTAGTACTTTTTATTAGGAATATTAACTTTGATATGCCATCATTATCTATCTTTATATTCACAGGGTACAAAAAAAGACGCCGCTTCTAAAAAAAGCAAGAGGTGTGTTAGATTTCTTTGCACAACACTCATGGCGCCCTGGCTACAGGTAGTCAGCCGCCTGGCCAGTTCCCAACCAGGTTGCAGCTGTTCGGCAACTACACCGACGACTTGTTTCTATATACACAGACACACAAGCACACACTCACACAGTTAAAGCAATAATCGATGATGAGGTCATAACTAATAATAAAAATGACGCTGCTTCGTGCTCAGAGAGCAGCCGCCAGCAAAGCACATGGCAAGTCATCAGAGCAAAGAGCACACAATAAAATAAGATGAGGAAATAACTCAAAGAACTTCACTTTGACTCTCGCTCTCCCTTTGTTTGCCAGCCCCTCTCTCTCTCTATCTGTCACGCTCTAGCTATCGCTCTGCTTGATCTCGCATTCTCTTCTGTCAAACAGCTGTTTTTAGTGGGCCTGTTTTTCGAGTCAAACAATGATTGTTGTTAGCATATTTACTTTAGATATGTACACTTATATTTATATATATATTAACTATCGCGACTTTATTGCTATCATATTTAATAGCAATTAATGCTCGAGTGAAACTCACTGAATGTCGTTGCTCTTTGAACCCTTGCGAATGCCTCGTTTGGGTCGATATACGACACGACTGGCGGCCTATTTCTCCGACTCGACACTTTGTCAATAAATCATAGCCTTAATGACTTAATGGTAACCGCTTGACAAACCAACAAAATATTTACATAAGCAATAAAATGGCTAGAATGTATCTAAGGAATTTCAAACTTAAACGGTTTGGCCTTAATATAATACAGGCGAGACCTTGCTTTGTTTATTTATATATTACTATAAATATTTATAATAACAAGATTAAAATTTGTCAAACATGAATATTTTGAATAGGAATTGGAGCATTTATAATATAAAAAAAGTTGGAATTGTCCAGTCGGGAGAGGCAGATGAGGATATACTCTAAGCTCAGGTGTTAACTAAATTCAACTTATCTCTTAAGCACAGGTTTTGCATTTTAGAAAATAATAATTGAAAATTAAAATTTAATTGGCAAATTAAATGATGTTGAAATAGAAATCAGTAATTAAAGTAAAAAGATTAATATTTATTAGAAGAATTGGGGAACCTCAGAATACACCCTATCCAATCTAAAATTGTAAGACATCAATTAAATACAAAAAAAAGACAGGCAAATCTCTCAACATGCGGATTAAGCTTAAGACAAATTAGTCACTGTTAATCACGCTCAGAGATAAATTAATCACTGTTAGATTTCCCGGAGCTATGTTAATATCGAATAGTTAATAAAAGGAAGAGAGAGAGAGTTCCACAGATAATTTGTGATTAATGAATGTTTACAGCTATAGAATATATCAATAGAATATATATGTGAAATATATGATATAAGCTTGATCTGCATATGATTAACGACAACTCAAATTCATGGATATCTAATCTTATTGTAAGATAGAATCGTATTCACTCATTTAATATAATAATATAATATCTAAGCATTGCACTGCTAAATCAAATAAATTTCTTTTGCGCTTTAAAGCATTAATTACTCTTTGAAAAAAACCCTACCCCAAGCAAAAAACAAATGTATATCTGATTTGCGGGTTGTTTATTTATAACGCTGCTGTAACTCAAAGCACCAATACGAGCGTCTTGACATATATATATATATATTCATACATACATATATGGTATTTCCTTTCCCCAAAGACATGGAGGTGACACAATAGCTAGCTTTGTGGTTTCCGAGCGATGACTATCGCCCAAACAACAACAACAACAAAAACAACAACAAAATATGATCATAAGTTTTTCTTTGCTTGTGCGCTTTGTTTTGGACCATGTCGCTAAATGTCGCTGACCTATTCACTTTTGGCTTAAGTCGAGAAGTGACATCAATAGTTATTTTTAAGTTACATGCTCACAATTCTCTTTCACATTTCTTTAACGTTTTTTGTCGTTTTCCCTTGTAGCGGATATTTTAATTATGTTTTCAAATTTGCAACGCATTGAAGAAGTCTCCGACCCCATAATGATACATATATATATATATATTTTTGCTCAGCATCACGCAGCGTGTATATATATATATATAGCTATATATGATTGAGCATTTGTCCATTTTTTATGCGCTGAACTGCCAAAATCAACAGTTTTAAGTGTTATTAGGCTCTAAACAATAATTAATAAACAAACAAAAAACTTTTTCTTCTTCTTCTCTTTTTATGCATATTTATTATGGCTCAGTGGAACCGCAGGAGTAAATTGATTTAGTTAATCGATATAACATCGAATAGATCGATAAATTGAAAATATATCATCATTTTAAAGCTGGGGTCAACCAATTTTCAAAGGTAACCTAAATCGGCAAAATAATTTACTAGTATCTGTTACAGTTGTAAAGCGAGGAGTCATCGCATATAGAAAGCCGATTAGTGATAGCCCCTTTTTGCGTTTTATTTTTCTGTTTTCAGCTGGTTTAAATTTAGTGTCGATTACGTTCCTATTTGTTTTATACAGTTTTTGTTGCAAACATATTGGTTAGTTGCGCCCCAGTTAGAGTAGGTTTTTAATGGCCTATCGTTAATAGTGTTATATGATTCGATTGCTGCTCTGCTTCTTGCCTTATGTGTCTATCACAATCACAACTACAAATTGAGCTATCGACAAGCCGCAATCTAATCTTAACAATATCGCGAGTTGCTATTTGGCTTTTATGTCAGCTGGTCATGGCATTTTTATTTTAAACGTCTATACTCGACCATGATGATTGTTTTGATTGTTGTTATTGTTGCTGTTATTTATTTTGTCAATCAAACGTTTCCGTTAGATTCCAGGACTCGCTTTTTGGATAATCAACAAATCTATTTGGCTACAGTTTTACTAAATTGTTCAGACTTGTTTACATATATATTTCTTTTAAGCTTCAAATAAATAAACAACTTTATTGACAAATGAATAAGTGTTGACAAGAGGGCTTTGAAAACGTTGATGCTTTGACAAAATGAAAACCTTTTCTTACCAATAAATCATCAAGTATTTATACACCGCAGCAAAAGTTTGTTTTTGGTCTATTATTGAGTGTAATAATGATTGATAAATGTTAGTTTAACTCGAACTATGGTTTTAATTACACCACTTGTATTTAGATGCATACTTTTATCCACAAAACATAAACCACAGAGGCCGTCGACTGACTATCTATTAAATAATACTTGGATATACTTTGAATTTGTATTACACTTATCAGTATCCGCTTTTCGCTTAACCGCACTGGAAAGACGCACTCCAGCAACTGAATTCTGAATGCGATTGAAATGTGTGAATTTTTTACCACAAACTAGCAGAAGTCTGAATACCTATAAAAAAAACAACAGCAACAACAGTAAGAACAGGCAAAGCATGCAAAATGTGTGTTCAATGAAATGCCGATTAAAGTGAGATGAAGTAATATATTATTTTCTGAATGGTGCACACGAATTTTGATGTCATGGCGAAAAACTGTTTGCGATGAGTCTATAAAGCATGGATGGATCATAATGTGTAAATATTTATAGGCATTACAAGGCAAAGCACTAGCTGAGGTAGCGTTTCATTTCATTTCATTTCGTTTCGTTTCGTTTATTTATAATTGTGTTAAATTACTAATTAAGCCAGCCACTCGAGCGCTTCCACTCGCCCGGAGAGTGCCTCTCTCTCTCTCTCTCGCTCTCTCTCTCGCTCTCTCTCTGTCTTTCTCTAATCATGTTGCTGGCATTTGATGATGTCATGAATTATCGTTTTGTGATTGAAAGTATCGATAGCGGCAAAGTCAACCCATACTGGCGGTTCAGAACAAAGCACCCTGTCAAACCCACAGATTGTCTGTCCGTCACATGCCACGAAATGAAGTTGTCATCGCCACATTTGGACGCTGCTGTCGCTGTTACTCCCCCGTAAATTTAGATTTTAAAGCACGCTATATAGGCTCGACATTCTTTGGCTGCGACTACCAGTTATGAGGTCAACATTTCTAAAATAAATGGGATTACATATATACCACGCGTAGTCGAAAAAACCGACTATCTCCACAATCGCAGCTTGGTGATGTGTGTGAAAGCTGATTGTGCTCTGTTGATATGCATTCAAAGTTAACTCTAATTTTGATCAAATCAAAAGTTTATTAGAGTTACAATCTAATGATAGCATTATTAAGTCTATTGATTTTTAATCATTTCTGTGATTAGTAAAAATCATTTTTCTAGACTCGAAACTTGGCATATATATTTCTGCATTTCTGCACTATCGTGAAAAATAATATATAATTTGAAAAATATAATGAAAAACGAATAAAATTGCTCAGGTAGGTATTACATTTCATAAGTTTTATTGCGATCGATTTGAATTATGGAATTATTAATGAAATAAGCTCGTTCGAATAGAGGAATGTGTATTCCAAATTTTGAATATCTAGCTTAATGAAAAGTATATTCCTAGCAAACTAGAAAGCAATGTATTTCGAAATTTGGACAACAAATATAAAATCTCTAGTTTAAAGTCTCTAAGACTAGTTCGTTCATACTAATATAATATATATATATATATATATACATATATAACAACATAACAATTGTATGCTTATTGACATTTATCGATCGTGAAATTGGTTTTTGAAATCCGTTAAAGCAGTTTTTGAATCGAACCATGGATCGTAATATCTTGTTTACTATATTTTATAGATAAGCTAACCGAACGATTCATGCTGCAGATTAATTGTTTAGGATTATCGAAAGATCATAAAATCAGTCACGCCTATAAATACATACATATATATATATATGTAAGATAAATGCTGATAATTAGCATAATGGCTGCAGTCGACTCATTGTTTTTAAATTAAAATAATTATTATCTACATTAGTAGACGCCATTACTTCTGATTCCCATGTGTACAAACATTTGTATTTGATTGTACCATGTCATAATCAAGTTAAAAATAAATCATAATATCACGACGCAAAAAGCCATAAAAAACGACTGCTCATAAGCTAAAGCGATAAATGCAGCTATGTATAATGTGAAAAAGCCAATTTTATATACAAAAAAAAAAGAAAGGAAAAACCAAATCAAGTACAGACACCCCTTAACTCTTAAGGTTCAAGAAGGTAAACATTTGAACGGATACACCCTACTGTATATAGATAGAGTACAAAAGCAATTTATTTAACGTTTAACAATAAAATGCTGCACTTTGCTTAATTAAAGTGGCGCTGATAGCCATAAAATAATTTGCTCTTTTTTGATTCATAAAAACATGGATGAATTGAATGAAATAGAAACCATAAACCCCGACCCCCGTCAGAGACAATAGCAGAGACGATTGATGAGCTCTGGCGACTGCACAAATTGAATAAAGGCAACATTAAAAAAAAGAACAAAGAGCAACAAAAAAAAGATAAGCACATTTTTTTTTTTAATTGAGCAACGCATGCAGACGACATCATTTTTAATCATTGCAACTCAGTGATTTGAGAATTGAAATGAGTTGACTCTGGTGAACCGATTTTGCGACATAGTTCCGCAGCGCAAAGTCGTTGGTATAAATAATATCTGAAAAATGTAATGTTGGTTTTACTGTCAATTCAAGAACGGGAATCTAAGATATGCGACTTAGAATTGGCATCCGTCACATAATTAACGACAGATTAGTTTTAAGGGCCTCATAAAATGGTCTGACATTTGAGTTTTGCTTTGAAGTGAATTGATCAACGCCGTGGAGCAGAAACAAGATATTCCAACAAGATAATAAAAAGTAGTTGAAAACTTGAACTTCATTATAAATTAAAAAAAAAAAAACTTTCTTAGGCACATCGTTTATTAAATACCCTTTGCGAATTTAAATGTAATCATTTCCTAGCTTTCCTAGCTCCCTAGTGGAAGTAACACCCCTATTATAACGCTTTGTCTGCTGCAGTTCCAAATTTTTCGATCACACACAAAATTTGTTGTATGGAATATGAAATTTTCAATTTTAAGCATAATTTAAGAAAAATACATCAACTTTATTTGAGTATTCTAAATTCACTTATTTTTTTCGAGTATAATATAACAATTCGAGAAGCTATACAAATTGAACTTGTCTTGATTTGACTTTTATGAACTCCGCTTGATCGATTGATTCATTTGGAACGCTGCAGGCGCAATTAATATGTTATGAATTCGTCAAATTGTCCTCTGACTTACGACTATATTATAAGCAAATTGTACAAATGAAAAACATAAAAAAAATAAATAAAACAATTACACATCAGGCTAGAGAAACGATATTTGCTTGACATTTTAATAGATCGTTATTGTTGTTTATTTAAATACAATTTATTTGTGTAAAAAAGCAAAAATAAAACATGAAAACAATTAATGGTCCGCTAGTCGAGAGTAACCGACTAGCAGGTACCCTTTAAATGCGTTAAAAACTATTTTCTATTTTGTTTTGAAATTTAAAGGTTTAAAAATGGAAATATTCTTTATATGGAGGGATTTTAACCAAGATATGGCAAAAGAACTGACCTCTATACAAAATGTTGGTGTAATCTACCCTTTTGTGTAATGGATGCAGGGTACAAAAATGTCTTTGCACTGTGCGGCAAAATGAAAGCAGTCAAAAGTTTCTTGCCTTGTCATTTAATTCAATATTTTAAGCGTTGTGCGCTGGGAGAATGCGCAAAAATAAAATATATACATTTAATTTTAAAATAGCGATGACAAAATCTTGCTCGCTGTATTTTTGTGCAACGCCAAAGACAGAAACACAAAACACACAAAACAGACAAAACAGACAAAACACAAAGCGCAAAAGCAAGACAAGAGAAAAACATATATTGAATTGTGTTGAATATAAAGTTTTTCATTGTTATTGTTGTTGTTGCTGTTGTTGTTGGGAAATCGCCCAGGAAGGCAGCGTAATTAGTTGAGGAGGCGTGCTAATATTTCAATTGATGCCGCCCGCCTACTAAGTGATTAATTTCGCTTGATGTCATGTCATCAACCCGATGCAGAAAAAAAAAGTCAACAAATGACAAAAACGACAACAATTTTAGGGATTTAATCTGTGAACATATTTTCAATATCTCTCTTATATCAAGTCTGTAATAAGAGATTCAAAAACAATTCACTAACTTTCTCAAAGTTAACACTTAAAAGAAACAATCGAAATTTTCCTAGCTTTAAGTTGTCTGGCTTGAAAAATGGGCGCATTAGGTATGATATTACTAACCACAGAGATCGTGAACCTAGTCATAAAACCGACATTTTGCTCACACATGTTAATTTCCGATGAGTCATCAATTAACAATACAATAATTAAAGATTAATAATGCTTTACTAAACGGTTCGCTTTAACCGGGAACAGCTAATCCAAAATTGAACAATTGCATTTGAAATATTTTTGAAAGTTATTAAAATAACTGTAAGCATATAAACAACATTTAGATGTCGGAAGTCCAGTCTACAAGGAAGGGTATATAATCTTCGTGGTACGTAAGCATTATTTCTACTTATTTTTAATGTGTCCGTAGATATACATATTTAATTTATATATATATTTAATTTATATATATATTTAATTTATATATATATTTAATTTGTATACATATTTAATTTATATATATATTTAATTTATATATATATTTAATTTATATATATATTTAATTTATATATATATTTAATTGATATATATATTTAATTTATGTATATATTTAATTTATATACATATTTAATTTATATATATATTTAATTTATATACATATTTAATTTATATATATATTTAATTTATATATATATTTAATTTATATATATATTTAATTTATATATATATTTAATTTATATATATATTTAATTTATATATATATTTAATTTAGCTTCTCCAGCTTTTGTTATGATTAGTTTGGACAGCAAGTTTATGGCAATTTATCCAGATAATTATCTTGCACAATCATATAGATAAGAAATAATCTGGTAAATGTTAATATTTGTTATAATTGCTGCTTAAAATTGCACAATATATTTGTAGTCTGCGTAAAAAAGAATTCTAATCAAAATACTAAACAATTGGAGGTCAAACAAATAGAGCCTCGCTATATCAAACAGCTTTATTTGGCGCAATTCTACATCTGACTTTTGAATGGAATATATTTATGCATTTCCAAAAATTATGGCACTCAATTAGTTAACTGGTTAGACTTAACTCGTTTTGCACAGCACAAATCTAGTTAAAACTAATGTTAGTCACATTTTAAGGCGGGATTCAAATTAGTAACGAAAAATGGAAATTTGAAGTCGGACATTGAAATGAAAATAACTCAAAAATAAAACATACCCAAAAAATAATTGCGTTATTTGCGCCGGCGTCTGGCAGACATTGTGCACGTTGAGGGTGCGGGGCCGGGCATATAGAATGCTGGAACCGCTGCACAGCAGCCCGGGCAGAGCGGCAGCCTCAGCCAAAATGGCCGATGTGGAGTTGCTGCGCAGGGTGTTATAGGCGCGATAATGCGTATCGTTCTCGCCAGCGCCGCCAGCTGCCGTTGAGCGCAGCTCCACCGCTGTTGTGGTCTCCTCCAGAGTTTCCACCAGCGAGCAATTGTTGTTGTTGATGATTGTTGTTGCTGTTGTTGTCGTTGCTGTTGTTGCCGGAGTTGCTTTTGCACTACTGCGCAATTTGAGGAAACCGTTGCGATTACTGTTGTTGTTGCTGTTGTTATTGTTGTTGTTGATGAGATTTTGTATCTTTGCGCGCGGATTGTTGAGTCTATTGTTGCTGCTGCTGCTGCTGCTGTTGTTGTTGTTAATGTTGCTGTTGTTGCTGGCAATTGCATGCGCCGTTTTTGTGCTATTGGCGCTGCTGCTGCTGTTGTTGCTGCCGCCGTTGCTGTAGCGCTGTTGCAAACGCATTTTGGCCAATTTGCTGGTCATTGAACAACGTTTAATCGAATTGTGCTTTAAGGTTTTATGGCTTTTTGTGTGTGGCTGTATTATGTGCACGTTTGGATAACATTTCTCAACACACCGCAACTAATACTAGAAATTAGCATAACTTGTCTGCGTTGTTTATTTCTTTTTTGTTTTATCTTTTTGTTTGCTTCAACTTGCTAGTGACAACATTTCACAGACGACACAGCTTTCACTTTCAACTAAAGAATATATATGCCCAAAAGAAAATAAACATTGGTTTTTTGTTATACAAATCAAAATGCGAAAAGTAAAAATAACATATATAAAACATAGATTTTTTAATTGTTGATGTTGCTTCTAGTTTGCTTTTCTCTCTTTTAAATATTTGGTAAGTGTGGGTGTGCCTTAACAAATCATTTTTTATGTAAATATTTGGCTTTTTATTGTATTATTTTTTGCGCGCTCATTGATTTAATTTCACATATATATATATATAAATATATATATATATATATATATATATACAAGTGTGTATTTTTATTGGTGATTTGGGAGGGGCAGAAGAGCGCACGCCAGCGCAACTTATAGGTATTGCGCGTATATTTTGTTTTATAAATTTAGAAATGAACGGAAATCACACACAATATATACAAAGCACTCGAAGCGCTCAGCTTTTTCTATATATGCATATATATATTTATACACATATACACAAACAAACAAACAGACACAGACACACACACGCACACACACGCACACAAACTCACGGTGAACACGCAACGTTGTGAACGAGTCGAGCCAACGTTGGCGAATGATTCGCTAAGCAGAAAAAAGCGCGCAGAAGTACTTCGCTCAGCGTAATGATTTTGCCTGCCTGCCCTACTGAATGAGCGAACGAGAGCGAGAGCGCGCACTTATCTCTCTCTCTCCTCTTATGCTCTTATGCATTTTGCTCTTGCGCTCTCTGTCTCGCCGAATTTGCTCTCTGAGCAACGCGGCGTGCTTTATTTATGTATTTATCATAATATTTTCAAGCAAACATTCAATCAAATGCTGTCCGTCCATCTTGCGCCCTTCCACCTCAGCATCCAGCCAGCCAGCCAGCCAGCGTGGGCAGCTTTAAATTATTGAACTATTTTGTTGTTATTTTAGATGCTTCACCCATTTAAAATAAGTAAAAATGGTATCGCCTTGCTATGCAAACGCAGGCAGAGGCAAGCATCTCCGACCCAAAAAGTTGATTATTTTCTTTTTCTTTTTTTCAGTCCATCTTTCACCACTTTAAGGTCAGAGTTATCAAATTTTAAATCAAGGTCTTTCATACCCAGAGAGTAATCAAATTCATTTCACTTTATTGATAACTCCCAACTTGCGTCCCCCAAAAAAGATAAAAATGATTCTCATTACAATAAAAGCCCCAATTTGGAATACCTTTCTCGCTAAATATATCACAATATTGTTATCTTACCAACAGCATTTTTAAAGGTCGCGCCACTAACCAACAAACTATTGCCAGTCTTGCAAATAGCCTGATCGGCACCAGTTCTCAGCTGGTATAATACCGGTTAAAAGCATTTATATATTTAAATCTTGTTTGTAATAGAATCTTAGAAAAACTATATAAGGGTAAAGAAACATGTCCTGAGAAGGATAATGCATTAAACAATAAAATCCCATTCTTGCATTCACGATTAATTTTGAAATCATTTTAATTTGAATTAAATTTTATATCCAAATACAGAATGCAGAGTTACGCGAGATTAAATAACTGTTGATGATGGAGATGTGTACAATAATATTTACTATAATATCATGACTAACGCTTAGAAATACTACTAGTTACAAGAATTGTGATGACTCATTGATATTTTATTGTTTTTAGGCAAATGTGGCTAACAATCGCCAGATAAGTTACAATGATAAGGGGTGAAAGTGCTCAAATCAGCCCATTCACTACTCCTTGAATGGGAGTCAAAAAGGTAGATGGGTTATTTTCAAGGCATATCCGTATAACGCAAAATATGATTTTTGGTGAATGCCAGCTTGTGGCTTCTTGTGGGCGTGTGAAGAAGACTGCCTGTCCTCTACAAATATATAGTCAAGATACATATAAGACAGCAATGTGCCAAAATTGAATGCAAACGGCAAATTTATTGAGGCTGCCTCAAATGATATTATGAGCACGTGCGGTTAATGAATACATACATACATATTTAATACAAATACATATACATCTACATATACATATACACCATTTTTTATTTTGAAAATACACAAAAGAGGGCGTTGTTTTAAATATTATAATGTATGTCAGGGCTTGCTCGTGTCATGCGAAAGCTTAAAAAGATTTGCGCACAAAATTCATAGACTCTTTACGCATACATACACACACACACACACACACATACATGGACTCAATATTTTTTGGCCAAAATTATTTTCGAAATATTGCTGATGCTGTCATGTACGCGCCTTAAATGAGCATTTTGCGATGATGCCATTGTGTTGTGGGTTGTTTTTCACATTTTGATGATCTATTGAAGGCATCGAAGCGGTTTGATGTTAAAAAATGATTGGTCTGTAAATAAGGTGAATACGTTTATAAAAAGCTTACAAATTGTGAATTCACATAAGCCATCACAATTATGGCTGTTAGACAGATATAGATAGATTGACTTTATGGTTGGGATAAGTTCGGATAATGTTCAAGACTGAATAATTTGAAATATATACTTTGATTAATATCATTTATTTTGGTTAAGTTCAAGCTATTGATTAATTTGCAGTTGGTACTCGAATAATAGTTTAGATAATGCAGTATATCGATAAGAAAGCAATGGATAATCATAGTAATTAAAATTATTAATCAAGATTTAGATCAAAAAAAAAGAAAAGCAACAAAAAAGAAGGTTTAAACTTGTGAAGAGTAGCAATGCGATTAATTTAAGAGCAACTGCAGATTATGGATTATAGACTTTTAGTTAAATGCAACTCATTTTGAGTTATTTATCAGTTATCCATGTATATTTATTAATTGAAAGTAATTCAAAGTATACAAATACCGAGAGAGAGGCTGACGACTCTATCTCTTTATCGCCTTCTTTCTCCCTCTCTCTCTCTGTCCTTCTCTTTTGCAGTCACACATGAGCTTGTTTGGGTGTAAGAGAGTTAATTGGCAGCTGATTGCCAGTTGATTGACAAATTGCGTGTGCTTGTGTGTGTGCACACATTGAAAGGTTTGTAACCTTAGTCTGGCATTGCTCTCATTCTGATTAAATATATATATATATGTATATTCTTCATTCGAATTTCTCAGAGCTTAAAGCGCTATCCCATTATCATTGCATATAAAGATATTTGGGCTAAACTCACTACTTACGAGTTTTATTATAGGTTTTTTTTTTTTTAGGTTTTATCACCCTTGTTAGAGGATATTATTTAAAATATAGAATGACTTTTAAGATATGGCAGTTGAACTGTAGAGTGATAGATAGATAGTTACAAAGGCGGGTTAGTCAAGGTGTAAATGACTACAACATAAATAAATATTGCCGAAAAGCTACGGCTAGAAGAAAGGTTAGTATTACTGACTATATCCTGACTATATCGTATATCTTAAAATATATATTTATATATTTTCTCCTTGACTGCTGTTAATAATTCTGCCTTCCATCAGCTTTTAGCCTTGTTTGTTTTATCAGTAGGTTTCTAAGCTGTGATATTTTATGCGCATATTTTCTGACAATTCAATATAATACCTGCAAATATACATCTACATACTCCTATCTGTATATAGCGATAAGTCTATAAAAGCCTAAATAACACGCCACAGATAAAAATGCTGAAGCAGCCCCCCCATCAAACACAAACAATTTGAATTTTGTTCGACTTTTTGAGAACTGAATTTCGTTGCAGGCCATTGATTGGGCCTCTTATGCATTCCGGTCTGGTTTTATTAGATCAGTAACAATTATGATGGGGCACAATTAATAAAGTCTCGATTAAGTTTACAGAATCTTTCAGAACGGTGTCCATCTGTGCTCGCACTTAAGAATCTGGTCAAATCTATATGTATTTAGCAATTTACTGACCCATTGTTCCAAATGGTGTAGCAGTAAATTCTTTGCCGGATTTGGTCTAAATATATTGGAATGCAAAAAGTCAGCTTTTAATGGATCAGCAACAAATATCAACTAGTAGTCCGACATAATAATAAGATAATTAGATAAGCAATAATAATATAACTAACTAAACCGAAACAGCAACCAATAAATAAATAATTTGTTCGTTTTTCGGAAAGTGGAACAGATATAAATAAGTCGTAATCGTTTTCGAAGTTGGACGGGCATTTTGGATACGGAAACAGTAACAAGATTGTGCAACAAAGTTGTTCCACATTTTTCACTCAATAGGGGAGTATTCAACAGAATCAGTTTTCAGTTTTCAATCAATTGTTCAACAGCTCATTGAAAATGTTTTTGAAACTGATAAAGCAGATGAAAACCGTAAAATGTTGGAAAAAAAACCGCTTTCCAACTGACAGCGCAAGTCACAAGTAAATCGACTTTTTATTTAGACACAAATTGTAATTGTAATATGTAATGTATAATATATATATATATATGTATAAGATAATGCATTATATTTTGCAAATTGGTTGAGATATATTCTTGTATTTGCATTAATATTCCTAGCTAATTCGGTTGACATTTATTAATGGAATTCGTGTTGTTGCCTAAAAATGATAAACTTTACAAATTGTTTTGTTTTCGTAGTGCTTCCGTGTTTATAGAATTAGTTGCAAAAGTGGACTTTTGTCCCAATGCGACAGAGTCAACAACAATAAGCGCATTGCATTGCCATTTGAATGAGTGGTGGCATCGGAATGGGAATGGGAATGGGAATGATAAATTGTGGGGGAAGAGTTTGGGGCTGGGTGCAGTTTCTGGTTTCTGGTTTGTTTCGAATATTGCAATTTGTGGGCAAATAGAACTTGATGTGTGTGCATAAATAAAATGCGATATATTGCGAAAGTAATTTATATTGCCGGAATATATTGATCAGTAATAAACAATGAAGCAAGCCTTAAGCACTGTTCCTGAATTTTAACAAGTTGTGTATACAAAATGTGCCTTTTTGACGATATGATAATGCCGTAAAATACAGAAATTCATTTTTGAGCTAACAAGTAGGAATGTAGGATCAACACACTGTATCTATTTACCTATTTGTTCTACTTATTTATTTATGTTTATACAGAAAATCCTTCCGTGTTTCTCTTAGAGATGATCAATATTAAGTCAAGGTATATTTATATATATCTTTTAAGATTATTCGATTTATATTGATATTCAAATCAAATAAAATAAATTTGATATTATATTCCAAAGAGATCGCCCGAAAATGTCTATGTCGACTCGAGTGTTACATATATAAATACTTTATGGTCGAAGGATATGCTTCGCTCGGATTAGCATACTTTTCACCGGTTGTGATCAGTACCCCCCACTTCTTTTAAAGGACGCCTGAAAAGTGGAATGAACCCATTGGTGATTTTACAAGAAAACGTACTGTCAGCCCTCCAAGATCTATGAATGCATCTGTGCTCGGTAAGTAGGAAAAGTATTCTGGCCATATGCGTGGGTTAAATTGAATCATTTGGCTGACATATTGTTGAACGAGGCATTTCCGACCGCAAGAATTATATATATTATTTATATAAGGGTTAAAAATCTCTTGGCTTAAGGCTATAATTTGTTTATCCATTTTTAAACAAAAAATACTTCCTGAAGTGAAATTTTTTCTGCTAATGATGTTGATCAAAAATATATTTACTTTATAGGACTGAAAACGTTTTGTTCAGAGCGTTACATAATAATTAAAAAAATATATATTTATACGTATATAATATATGATATACAAATTGAAAATTTAACAATTTTGATTGAATTTTTGCTATAATTCTTTTTTAATTACAAATATATTTAAAGATCGGCCAACAAGATCAAAAGCTCCGTTGAAAATTTAAATCAATTGTTTTTTGTTCGTTTTTAGTTTAAATGTGTTTACTTTGACGATTTGATTGCTGGCAGTTCTTTTCGAAGGACGCAACTATTCAAGGTACACGCAGTGCAATGAGCCTTTAACTATCTTGGCATGGATAACAAACATAATTTGCGAATTTTTTATAGCTTGCAAATAAAGCGCACAAATCTAACGAATCTAACAGCATTGTTTAGGTCATTGACCAAAAAAAGAATTTATTTATTTGAAAGAAAAAAAAAAAACAGCTCTGTTGTTGTTGTGGGCAAGCTCTCGTTCTCGCTCGCTCTTCCATTGAGAGCATGTTTCCCAAGCAACAACAAAAAAAATCACCAAAGACGCTACTTTGAAAGTACGTGTGTATGTGTGTGCCTTTTGGGTAACCAGTAGGAATACAGGTAGTCCCAAGAAATACCTCCATGGAAGCAATTTTCCGCCACGCACTGTAGATTTCGTAAAGTGGCTCGGCAAGTGACACAAATATAACAGAATAATACTAATTAGAAAAAGTAACATTTTGTATTACTACCAAAGAGTAATTTAGTGTTAAATTTTGAAACATTTCGGTTAGATTCCGACTGGGGCAGCACAAACCGCAAACACGCACACACAAAATACACACACACACACATACACAATACAACACTCGTGTACATTTGTACCTACGATGAGAGGGCTTCCTCTGCTTTTTAGGCAAACCAAATAATAACAAGCAATATCACCAACAACAACAACAATAACAGCAACAACCATACAAAGGAAAGTTGTTTTTTTCGTTTTGTAGCGGCACAGAGACGTGCGCGCTTACGTCATTCATAAAAATAAAAAGGCAGAGTAACGAGCAGCGCCAGTCTTTTTGTTGTTGTTGTTGCTGTTGTTGTTGTGTTGTTCTTGCAGTTGATGTTGCTGTTGCTGCCTCTGTTTATTTGCTTGCTATGCCAGTTGAATTTACCTGAAGAATATTTTAACCATTTTGTTAGGCATTATGAATACGGCTGCTGTCGCTGTTGTCACTTCCCACGCTTATTTTGCAGATATAATCAATTTGAACTACATTGCTACGGATA
Source organism: Drosophila nr. perissopoda 5 BK-2023a (assembly GCA_035044105.1). NCBI lineage: Eukaryota > Metazoa > Arthropoda > Insecta > Diptera > Drosophilidae > Drosophila > Drosophila nr. perissopoda 5 BK-2023a. Next base: position 4,101,222 of record JAWNMK010000398.1, read on the forward strand.
GCGTTTGTTTTTTGTTTTTTATATTTATTTCTAGCTGCAGGTTTTGTTTTGCACATTCGCTTCAACTTTTACGTAGCACTAAGCTTCTTGTCAACAGAGCGCGTCACGCTTACGGGTGAATGGCATTTATTTATCGACTGTCCACCATAAAATTTAATTTGCTGATACTTTTCCCAGTTCAACTGAGTGTGTTTCACGGCTTAGGTTAATTATTTTGTGAAGAGTTTTATTGCCTAAAACAGAAAGCGACCAATTTCAATTATAATGTAATGTATATAAAATATAAGCCAAGAGTAAGAAAATAATGTTATTGGCCGAGTTATTGGCGCCAGCTTACCATGAGGGTTAAACATGCAACGCCATCTATAAATCAAAATTACAACTTGGAAATTCATTTTCCTAAAATATTTGATTAAAATTGCGTTTTAATCGCGTTTCGAAAAAAATGTTCCGATATTCGAATTACTATCAATGTTATATAGAAATTTTTATCTATATCAATGCAGCATTAAAAATTGAAAATAAATATTTCTAATGCATTCAATAAATGCAATTAATAAATAATGAAAATCATTGAAATTATAAGAAAAAAGTTGGATTCAAAACTATAAATCTATTGTTTAACTTAAAATAAATGGTATTTAAAACTCTGCAACAAAACCACTTTTTAATTACTCAGTTCTCAAGTCTGCAACTATTTTAATAGGGATGATTTCGAAATTGTTCCAAAAACAACACAGAATCGAAAAAATATCAAAGATTACAAATTAGATTCGTCTGTTGTTGTCACTGGACACATTTGGCAGTTTGGCTCTCGTCCACATCCTTGTTGTCCGTCTGCTGATCATCGTCATCTTCCTCTTCCAGTTGCAGTTGGAGCTGCTTTGCCAGTGCGCGATCTAATTGCGACTTTTCCCAGGCGAGCTCAAAAGGATATTCGAGTGGTTTGAGGTCGTCGGGACACTCGAGCTGATTGGGCACCGTCGCCTGATTGATGGAGGCGCCACGCATATGAATCCGCTCCAGCATCGCCGCATTGTGCGTCTCCGCATTTAAGGCAGTGATGAACTCAAATAGCTGCTCCTTGGTGTAGATGTTGGAAAGTCCCCGCTTCTCAAAGAAATTGACAATGTTGCCGCAATCGCGCATGAGGAACTCCAGGGCACTGGGATGCTCCGGCTCAACGCTCTGGGCGACATCGATGAACCAGCACTTGCCCTCAAACCAGAGTATATTGTATTCACTGAGATCGGCATGCACCAACTTGGCCTCGTTGTACATCTTATGCATGGCGGCCACAATCTCCTCGTAGGCGCAGCTCAGCTCGGCAACGCTGAGCCGGGCATCCTTGAGCTTGGGCGCCGCATTGTGATTGTCGCCAATGAAGCGCATGACAAGCACATGTTTCTTCAGTACCACAACATCGGGCACATTCAGACCGATGCTCTGCATCCGCATCAAATTGTGCATCTCCTTCTCCGCCCACATATTGATGACGGCGCGATTATTCTGTTTGCTGAAACGATCCTTAAACCGGAAGTCATCCTTGATGTAACGATCACGCTGCTTGAACTCATTCAGCGTCGTCTTGAACACCTTTATGGCGCACTCCTTGGGCAGCAGTTCGGGCGTCACGAGCAGCGCATTGCCATGTCCATTTTCGTTGTTGCCCGTATAGCTGGGATCCGAGTTGGCGTGCAAAATGACCGCCTCCTTGCCGGTGGATATAATGCCATTGATCTGCTCCAGTATCTGATTGTTGATCAGCTTGTAGAGCAGCAGACGTGTGGCGGCATCGACGCCCATCTCTGCGGTGGCCACCTTCTCCTTGCGATCGGCGCGTCCTCGACGCGAATATGACTTCAGCTGATTGAATACCTGTCAATGCCAATCAATATTAAATAACAATAATATTCAAAGACGGCAGATCTTCCTGCTCACCTTATTGGACAGCTTCATGTCAAAGCAGGCGCCATCTCCCGTGGGGAATTCCGGTGGAAAGGACATCACTCGCTGTGCATTTCGCACCTCGCACAATTGTGGATCGTGTTTGGTGATCATTTCCCCATCCTTGTCCAGCTTGGTGAAGCCGCATTTGGGTATCGCATCGAGCATCTTTTCATTTCTCTCGAAACGATCCCAGTCATGTTTCTGTCGCTCCAATTCATCCTCATCCTCATCCGCCTCCGCTGCGGTGTCGTGCAGAAATTCAGCATCGCCGCTGCGCAGAAATTTGTTGAGTGTTATGGTCACTTTGGATTGCTTGTTCTGCTGTCGCTCGATGCGACGCAGTTCCTCATTGTATTCGTGATCGAATTGGGATTGAAGCATTTGGGCAATGACTGCATCTGATTCGGCCTCCTCCTCTTCCGCCTTTGCCTGCTCCTCGAGCAGCATTCTGTAATCCTCCCACTGCTCCTGCTCCACCTGACTTTTTGATGTACCCGCAACATCCGAGTAGCTGGGCGAAGAGGGCGTGGCTGCCACGGGCGGCGACTGCTGTTGTTGCTGCTGCTGTTTATTTTTCTCAATTTGTTGCTGCTGTTTCAGCTCCTTGTCGTGCAATTTATGCGCATATTGCTCGGACATTATGTCCGCCAGACTTTCAGTCTGCACGGGCTCATTGCTGCCCTTGGACCAAGGCGACGTCATAACTATTACAACTAAAAAAACAAAATAATTACAATAATGTTAAAAAGAAAACGGAAAACTTTTTATCACCTTGAAATAAATTTGATTTGATTGTTTGGTCTGCTGCTCTTAAGGAATGACTGTTCCACCAAGTTGGCTACTTGGCCGTGTTAATATTGCAATTGCTAGCAATTGCCAACTAAATTGAAATAGTCTTTATAGTTCGTTTTGTCAGAAGACTTTTTGTGTTTTTGTTCAATTGTGAAATAGCAAAGCACACTAAAAAAAGCTTTGTTAGGCGCGGAGCAATTCTGTTAAGTGAGGAGCATGCTTCAAGTATTCAAATAGGTATCGCCTAGATGTTAGACTGATTTGTATATTTAAAAAGAATTTACAATTATGTGACATATGACATGGCTTTTAACAGAAGCATTCAAATTCGCAATCAAACAAAATTTAAAAGTTAAACATTTTTTAATACCTTACGGAGAAGAATTTTCGTCAGCTGCTCTAATGCAATTCTGTTAATTTAATGGCTTAAGTCAGGTGGCAACGCCAAAATGCACATATCGATAGTGGAATATGAGCGCAAAGTGAAATATAGAAAAGTATCGATGTCGTCGATACTTTTTGTTGTACTTGTACATTTTTCGCCAAAAATAATAATAAAAGTGAAAAGTTAATGTATTTTTGTTTCACAAATACAAAGAAAATGTTGTTGGATTGATTGGCAATTCCGCCATAAAACGGCCGTAATAAAAAACACCCAAGTGCAGTACGTGGATACGCTGGTAAGGGCTAAGTAGCCAAAACGCGCAGCACACATAAAAAAAAAAATCAAAATAGAATTCCGAATTTAGAATATGACAGTGACGGACCGAAAAAAAATTTTTTTTTTTTTCAATTTGAACGCATTGTGTGTGGGGGGGAGAATTAGGGGTCAAACTTGAGGGGGAATACAGAAGTACAGAAACACAGCAAACAGAGATCGGTAGAAGCAGCAGCAACAGCAGCAACAGAAGCAGAACCAGCAGCAGCAGTAGCCGCCGCAGCAGCAGCGAACAGTGCCAACTGATTTCCGATTTCGTTTCGGTTTTGCGCGCGAGGCGAGAGCCGCCGCCGCCGTTGCGTTTGCCGTTGCTGTTGCTGTTGCCGCTGGGCTCGTCAAATTTCTGATTTTCTGTGCTAATTTACGCTTAATTTACGCCGCCTTTTTCGCTGCTTCTGCATCTGCTTCCACTCTTCTCTCTCTCGCTCTCTATGTGTATGCTTTCTTCTATTAGTTAGCTTTTTCTTTCTTCATTACACACTTGCTGCTGAAAAGGACAGCGGGCTTTTCGTTTTCAGTTTCGAAATTCAATCAGAAGCTCGCTTCGAATTTCGCTTTCTTCGCCTCCTCAGCACGTCGTCCCTCGCGGACTAATACATGTGTGTGTGTGTGTGTGAGTAATGCAGTAGAAGCAAAAGCAATTTAGCATGCCTTACTTTTTAGTTCTTGCAAGCTTTTTAGCAGAGAAGCATATTTTAGTAAAATTCATTAGAAGACATCTAATTTATGAATGGGTGAATTTTGATGTTCGCTGTATAAAGCATAGCTCAAATCAGGCTATTTGTATACCATTATTATTATTACTATATTTATTTATTTGGAATACATAATATAATACATAAATTGAAAGATCAGCTAAAAAATTGAATTTAATAGGCTGTCGTGACTTAAACTTTTGAAAAATGTGTTTATAGATCACAGAATTCCTAGCTACACAAAATTTAGTTGCCATTTGTCTCATACATACATAAAATTACTCGAAATTGATTTATTATTGAGTATTGATCTCTTAAGCAACACATAAAATTACCTAGAATTTTGGTTAATTTATGAAAAATTTTGTTGTTTCTTTAACTGAATTTATTGATGAGACAGGAATTTAAATCTTCATATTAGACTCTGTTAAATTCAGTTAATTTGTTTAGCTTTACAAAAACGATTCATAAAAACATATTGCTTTGATTTACTATCATTTCAAAATCCATCATTACAGAGTTTGTTCTGCTGGAAACAATACATATAAACGCCTCATACTAATCAGCTACTAATCAAAAAATAAAATAAATACATAAAGAAAAAGAGCATCTAAAGCGCTTAAAGTCCGCCTGCCTGCCCGCCCGCCTGCCCGCCTGCCTGCCTGCCTGCCAGTCTTGATAAAAGAGAAATGTTAAAGTCTAGCACAAATACACAGGAATTGCGTCTGTCACGCCCCGAGGAACATCAAGGAGCAACACATCCGCATCCACATCCGCTTCCACATCCACATCCGCATACGCATACGCATGCGCATGCGCAACATCAGCAGCAGCAGCAACCGACACATCAAGTTGCCGCCGTGATAGCCAACAATATAACATCTGCATCAGCAGCAGCAGCAGCCGCCGCCGCCGCAGCAGCAGCCGCAGCAGCAGCAGGAGGAGCAGGAGCAACAGCAGCAGCAGGAGGAGCTGGAGGAGGAGGAGGAGGAGGAGGAGTTGGCATCAATATGGATACGCTAAAGACAACGTTTCTGCCCAATCTCAGCATGGATCCCAATGTACTCAGTTCGCATTATTGCCCGATGTGCCCTCAACAATTCGATCGTGCCCAGCATGTTGCCGATCATATGCAACTCTGTCACGGGATCACACTAAATGCCCAGGGTGCAATTACAACGCTCGGCCAGCATCAGCAACAGCAACAACAGCAGCAGCAGCAGCAACAGCAATTGAAAGCGCTTAGCTATGCGTGTCCCAACTGTGATGATAAGTTTGGTAGCGCCCTCGAGGTGGATGAACACCATCGGCTGACGCATCAGACGGCATTTCTTGCACGCTGCATTGTCTGCAGCATTTACGGCGTCAATTCTGTGACGCAGAATCCCAACGAATACAAATGCTCTCACTGCGGCGCTGTGTGCAATGCGGCCATGTTGGCCGCCGGCCAGCAAGCGTATATGGAACATCAGGAGGCGCCGGTGACACCCGATGATCTGCCAGCGATTGCGCCGCGTGACATGAGACTGACGCCCGAGGAGCAGCAACACCAACAGCAGCTCCAACAGGAACAACAATTGCAGCAGCAGCAGCAGCAACAACAGCAGCAGCAACAGCAGGATCATCATCATCAGCATCTCGAGCAGCAGGAGCAACAACGACAGCGTGAACTACAACAACAACAACAGCAGCAGCAACAGCAGGAGCATCAGGAGGATTTGAGTGATCCGGCAGCGTTGAAGGTGCCACCGCTGACAGTTAAGCTGCTCAAGAATGGCAACGGTGCAACGGTAACACATCCTCAGGTAAGTGTCCCAAATTCCATTCCACATATATAGTTGTGTATATATAATTCATACATAATACATTCAGGTGATCATCAAGGAGGAGCCGCTCAGTTTGAGCGATAGCGGCGATGTTGTCAATGCAGTGCCTGTCTATGCCATACAAGCGAATCCTGGCGTTCAGTCGGCTGGCACACCCGGCGCCACAACCAGTGTCCTGGTCAGCACAAATACGCAAACGGTGCCCGCTGATTTGGCGCACAAGATCCGACACAAATGTCCCGATTGCCCCAAAACGTTCAAGACGCCCGGCACGCTGGCCATGCACCGCAAAATCCACACGGGCGAAGCAGAGTAAATCCATTTTTATATGCTGTCCACCCATCCTCTATATATACACACACACACACACACACACACAAACACACACGATAGCACACACGCTCACACATCTCCAGACGCTGCTACCAGAAAGCTCTTTATGTAGATACAGTGGATCGCTGGGAGCTTGCCCAGAAATTAGAAAAATTAATTTACAATTTCTATTTATTTGATTTTGAAAACCCTTTTTTAACTAATATTGTACAGTGGGTCGCATGGGGCTTGCCCAGCAATTAGAATTTCTATTAATCTATTTTTTTTGTTCACTTAATTTTTGAAATTTTTTTAAAGTTTTTATTTAATTTACGCTTGCTGCATATCTAAATAGAAGTTGAAATCCTAAGAAATATTCGTGAATTCTTCACTAAAAGCATCTAAAATTTAGTTTAGTAGAGCACAAGAAACTAGAGATCTATATTTATACTATTTCTTTAAAAATTACATTAACAATTCACTTTGCGCATAAATATCCTGAATAGGTATTAATTAATATTATATAATAATTTATAGTTAACATTCATTTGCTAAATCAGCTTTAGCGACCACTGTAAAAGGCTTTGAGGCTAGTAGATCTAATAAGAATTTACTGATTTGAGCAACTGGTTGGCAAGCGTCTTTGTTTAACATAACCGATTACCGTTTACCGATTGACCGTTAACCATTTATTTATATTTTTGTTTGTTTTCCTTAAGATCAGTCCCGATGGATGAGCGCATGGGCGCGTCCTTCAAGTGCCATGGGGCGTGGCCCATGCGTTCTCAATGTTGTGTACTCTTTATCTCTCTCACTATGTCTCTCTCTCTCTCTCTATGTTTTGCCGTGTTTAAGTGTGCAACGAATATTACTCAATTACGAATGTTACTAATCAATGTATTCTCATCTCTTTTTTCTCTCTCTCTCTTGTTCTCTCTTCTTTTTTTTTTTGGTTTATTTACCCCGCACTGCAATAAATTACTCAATAATAATTTAAAATAAAATAAATAAAAATACAGCGCCACGCCCAAAGAACGCCCCTACACGTGCTCCTACTGCGGCAAGTCCTTCACTCAATCGAATACACTAAAACAGCACACTCGCATACATACAGGTGAGAAACCATTTAGATGTGGCTATTGTGACAGGGCGTTCACTGTTAAGGATTACCTGAACAAACATTTAACGACTCACACGGGTGAGAAGCAATATATTTTCAAATCAAATCAATTCAGTCAGTCAATCAATCAATCAATCAACTCTCAACTCAACTCAGTCAATCAATCAATCAACTCAATCTCAACTCGACTCGTTCAAGTGCAAATACACAAAACCAAAAAAAAAAAAACCAAAAAAAATAATGTATTTAAAAAATATTATTTATATATCAATTAAAACTCTTATGCAAAATGCCTTCATATCCATTTGTCATACTCAATACTCAATATTCAATATTAAATACTCGATACTTTCGCTCTCACCGCGCTCGCTCCGCCCACACACACACACCAATACACACACACGCCGAAATAAGAACATGGCAAAATGAAAGAGAAACTGCGGCCCAACACACACAGAGTCCATATGATCTAAAAATGTACAGTTGCGATCATTTGCACTTGTGTGCGTCACACTTTATTTAGAACAAGAATTGCTCTTCGTATTCCGAGCTGATCTTGATTCATTTTTGCCATAGTCTTCGTTTCGAAAGTGCACAACTGAAATTCTAAATTATAATTCAACATTAAAACAAAAAAAAATAAATATATAAAAACAAATTTCGATAATTAATTTAACATACTTGCAGAGGCTCTAATTTTGTATTCCACAAACAGCAGAATTGTTTTTATTATTATGTTAATTTTAGCTTATAGAGATTTAAAAAAGGTATTCGTAACAAATATTTAAAAAAATCAAGAACTGGAATAACTAAAAGTTTAAGAAATACAAAATAGTTTCTTATGAATCCTAAATTTTAACAATATTCCTATATTTATACCAAATTTTTAATGGTACTTTGTGGTCACTTGACAAACATGTGTTAGCCAAGTTTTTCAATAATCTACTTTTAGATTTATGGAGCAAGTTAATCCAAAGTCTATGGCTCAGAAATCTTTTGCAAAATTAAAGATTCCGCTGCAAGTTTATGATAAAATATGAAAACAATGAGCAAAAGAAAAATAAAGGGAATACCAAACGAAAATACCAGAAACAACGAATCGCCCCGCCTCATCTCATACGTAATAATGTAACTCGTTAATTGCATTTTAACTCACAAACCAAACAACCAAATATATATTATGTTCACGCATATATCAGCATATATACATTTATATATATACATATATAATATATATATACATTTATATATTAATTTGATAATTACGTGCAAATCGTATATACATATGCATAAATATATATATGAAAAAAAAAAAAAAATGAAAAATAATACTGTACCTAAATCTATCAAACGAAACGAAAGTTTTGGTACTGCACGGCATAATATCCAGATGAAATTTGCAGTGCAGGGCGTTTGGTAAATGCTAATCTTGGCGTATTTGTCTCTTGTGCGTTATTGCAGGTGAAAAACCGTTTCATTGTGGCTACTGTGAGAAGTCCTTCAGCGTGAAGGACTATCTCACGAAACACATACGCACACACACCGGCGAAAAGCCGTACACCTGTCCGTACTGTGACAAACGATTTACGCAACGAAGCGCACTCACCGTGCACACGACAAAGCTGCATCCGCTCTAGGATAGGCCCAGCGGTGGGCGCACAATAATAGTTGACCCAAAGAAACCCTAAGTAATGAGAATAATCGATTGTGGACTGGAACTACTACTGGAGTCGAGGAAGAACTGGACGAGTGGAGAAGGAGGATGAGAAGCGAAGAGCAACTGAAATGAAAGACGTTTTCAAAGACGACACAACTTTAACAAGCATCGGATGGAGAGAAGCACACAACCAACGACTGGCAAATCTACAAAGTGCTGCTAGACTTAAAACTAGAATTTTTGCAATCTAAAATGAAAACAAAAATTAGTAAACAAAAAAAAAAAACAAGAATGAAAAAAAATAATAACAAATAGTAACAAATTGTACTACACACACACAACACACACACACACACGCACACACACACACACAAGAGAAAAATGGCGTTTTCTATTTGTTAAGTGCAATCGATATTTGATTTGGTTAATTTGATTTTCCTTTTTATTGTAATTATAATATTTGTCATGTCATGTCATATGCAACATTAGTCATAATTTTGTTATTCTCTGAGATTTTAATGCATATTATTTTGTATCGTAACGGATAATCCTTTTTATATACTCACACACATACACATACACACACACCTACACCCACATCCACACACACAATTTTACACATCTTCTATTTATACATATAAAGAGAAATATTTTTTATCAAATCTTTAAATGATTTAAACTTGTTTCAAGGTAAAACTCATGTTGACGATATTTAACTACGCGCAAAACTTAAATTAATTAATTTGTTTTATAAACATTAAAAAAACCATTACACGCACACTTTATTCGAACAAGAACTAAAAAAAGAAAAAAAAAACAAAAAAAAAGAAGAAAGAAAAAAAACAAAACCCAAGTTATTTATTCTCAAGCTTGAAAAATATGATGAATTTTTCGAAATTTTGTACTCAAACATAGATGAAAACTTTAAACGCTTTTGCTTAATTTGCATACGAGCAGGATCTCGTTTGTTTGGCTTTAAATTTATTTACGATATGAATTATGGAAATTGTTTTAAAACTAATTAAATATTAATAATTGTTTAGTGATTTCTTTGTAATTTTGTTTGTTTTCTTTTTTAATTTAACTGCTTAACGGTTCGAACATTCTAAATGTTAACCATTGTTTTTATCAATTAATTAAGTTCTTTGAGCGCATTTTTGAACGCAAGACAAAAAGTATTTAAGAGCAAATTCAAATCGAAAAACAAAAACAAAAATCTATGCAAAATGCAACACAGCTTTACGCGCCAAACTAGTTTAAAAAACAAAACAAAACAAAACAAAAAAAAACAAACATATACATAATATATATATAAATATATTATTAACAATTTTTTATAAATTAAGCTTTTAAAAAACAACAAGGAAAGAGTAAAAAACAAGGCAGTCGTAACGCAACAAGCTTATACACATAATAATTATAATTGTTTTTGTAATATACTATAAATAATGAATAATTTTTTAATACATTTAAACGATTTTTAAACAATTAATTTACTTGCAAGTTGTATGTACTAAAACTAAAAACTAAAACTAAATTGTAGCAAAAGAAAAAACCAACAACCAAATCAATTAAAGTGTAAATTTTTACAAAAAAAAAAAACAAAAACAAACGACAAGAAAAAAGAAAGCAGAAATTTAGTGTTATAGAATTGTATAATATACAACTAATATTACCTTATTCTATTATTAAAACACTCAACAACAAAAAGTCTACCTAAAATGCACACACAGCACAGCAACAAAAACAAATGCGCAGCGCATGTAAAACCAAAATAATTTCTAAGTAATAACTAATTATTATTGTAACGTTTTTTATTTAAGTTTTAATAAACCAACGTTGACGATCAAAAGCAACCAAAACCAAAATTAATAGCTCGCTTCTCTCTAAACTGCAAGCTCTAATCCAATTCAAAAAACTAAACTTGTTGACACCCGAAGAGAATCCAAACGATACGTACTATTTATAAAATATATAAATAATAATAATAATAATAATAACAATTGCTAGATCCTAACTAATAAACTAATTGACTAACTACCAAAATGGCGAACAAAGCAAGCAAAGTGAGTAAATAGTGATTAAAATTGTAATTAAAAATAAATTTAAATTTAATTATCTAATAATTTGTATGTATTGAATGTAAACTGCAATTTAACAAAGAAAACAACAAAAAAAAAAACAAATAATAATAATAATACTTGAAATCATGTTCAAGCAAATTTCAATTATATTTAAAAAAAAAAACAAACAATTGAAGAGATATATAGTATACTATTAATGAATAAAGGTCCGACTTGTAGAAATATTATGAGGACAGTGTTTGTATTAGATTTGTTTGTATTCAGCTTAATTTTTGTGTTATTATATCATTCTTTCAAAATACTTACCGTTAGTTTAGTTTTCTGTAAAGGGTATAGAAGTTCTCTCAGAAAATCGACTGGGTGACTTTATTGCTGTCATCATTTTTGTAAAAGAAATAAACAAAATGCTTTTGATTTAATCATTATTTATGTTTATTAGTACCATTTTTTTTTTTTTGTATTTTATTTTTATTTTTCGCTCTTGTTTTGGTTTGGTTTTCTGCTGTTTTGTATTTCATTTTGAAAGTATTTATTTGCGTTACAAGTTTCGCTTTTGCCCTGTCCCTTACACTAAACGGGAATACACGTATATATGATGTATATATATATATATATAACGCAACGTTTAATGCATTTTTAATTGCTATGACACATTTTGCATTATCATCTCTTGTTTTTTAGTTTTATTACTTTTTTTTGTTTTGTTTTGTTTAATTACAATGAACGAATATTATGAACACTATCACACTTGTAAAATGTTGTTTTTTTTTTTTTGGTTTTGTGTTTTGAAATTCATTTGCAATGAGCAACTAACTTTTAGTTTGCCTCCTTATTTTAGTTTGGTTTTATATATTTATTGTAATGCTGATACACACACACATACATATGTCAATTACATACATTCCTATATAATTTATATATATAATATCATTAGTTACATATATATATATATATATATATATATATTTTGGTAGAATTCCGTTACTTCAATTTATCAATATTTTTACACATGCCTTTTTGATCAAACGCAATCAAAAAGTTGTATTTTATTTTTGGTTTTTTTCTTTTTTCTTTTTAAATGCTCAACTTGTTGCATGCATATTGTGTCTGTGTGTGTGTTTCTTTAACTAATTTTATAATTTTTTCATATAAATGCCTATGTACTGTATACTGTTTGTTATATGTTTGTATGGCTTGTATTTTTGTCTGTCTGTTTGTCTATTTTCATTTGGACTTATATATTCAGAATATTACGCCTTCAATCACTTCCAACGAGCATCAAAAACGTCTTAAATGGCTACTGAGTAATATATTTCCAATACATTTCAAATGTATGACGGTTTTTTCGTACAATACTAGAAATTTTCAAAAATACCCTACACCAAAAATCGTAAAACATGCCATAAATTTGTTTTCTTCTTCGTTTTTTTAAATATTAGTTTTTGGTTTTTCATTTTATTTTTCTGGAATCGAAAGCAATTTGGTTTTTTGGAATTTGAAAAGTGTTGTTGGACAAATTTTCAGCTACTTGACTATAATTCATAAGTATTTGACTACTTACTAACCATTCTGAACGATCTTCATCCCCCCACTAAAAATGCCCCCTTCCCCTACTGTCACGTCTCCTTCTCTATGGTGTAAAATTATACAACAATACTTTTTTGATCGCTCTGTCACAAAGTTAACAAGTGCCTCTCTTTGGTATTTCGTGGCTTTGATCTCTCACAATATCGGAGTATTTCATGCGCATACTTCGGATATGCATACATATTATGCTATACGCTGATTAGTTGGTGTGGTTTTACAATTTATATTTATATATATATATATATATATATATATATAAAGTAGGGGGGGGAGGAATTTCTAGTATGTTTTATAAGTAAGTATTGCCTATAAGCTCAAATTTACAACTGATTTAGCTAGCCTGCATTCGACCATTAGGAATTGTCCTTCTTCGAGTTTTCTTGGTTTTCGATTTATTGCGGAGTGCCAAATTATTAAGTATTTTCTCTTAGTTACATTTCAAGGAACTCAGTTAAGATTCTAACAGATAATTACAAAAAAACAAAACGGAAATAGAAACAACAACAAATAAGTGTTGAGATATCTTATTTGATAAAACAGTTTAACGTTTACCTACACAGGTGGGCTCTGTTATATTCTTCTTCCTCCTCATCTTCGCATTTTTTTGCTCCTGTCACAAAACAAAAACAAAAATAAAAAACAAAAAACTTAAACCACACGCACAAAAAACAGCTCTAAAAATTTATCAAAATTGTACAAAAATGTTTTCTTTGCTTTCGAGCACATTTTTCTTTTTTATATGTATTTTTATTTATTTTTTTGTTGTTACTCAACACTTTTTCTATGCCATTCGTTAAAATAAAGTAATATTTTGTATTGTTTGTATATATATTTTGTTTTTTTTGTTTTTTTTTTTGCTTTTCATATAAGTAATTAACATTTTTCATTTCTCATTGCAAAAATTAAAGTAATTTCTTTTATTGTTTGTGTTGTTGCGCTATTTGTTATAATGCTGCACCTAATTCTCAGTTACATACAATCATATACATATGTTTCTTGTATATCCTATATATATATATATATAAATATATATCAGATATACATACATAGTTCTTTTGAGTTATATATATATATATATATATATATATATAAATATTATGTACAGTTTGTGGCTTTACTTGGAATGCGAGACAACGGAATGAGAGACCATGGAATGGGATAGCATTGAATGCGATATGCCCGATATTTCAGCATATGTATCTGTCGGCCCCTCCGCACTGCAGACTGAATCCTCGGGGGTGCGAGATGGTTCCGCTTCGGTTATTTCAATATCCTGATGATGCTTATTGCTGCGATGTTTGGCACTTAAAGCCTGCGAAATGGGGTTTTCTTCATATTATATTGGGCCATTTACGATTATTTTTTATTAGCAGTGAATTTAGTGCATTTTTTTTTTTATTATTGTTGTTAGTTTTTAGATTTCTTAGTTTTAGTTTTTGTTTTTGGTTTTTTTTTTTTCGTTTAGAGTATGTATGTGCTATTGTGGACATGCGGGGTCAGAGACGCTCGATTGACAAAATGGACAAACAGGCTTTAATTGTTTTGGATTAGTGGGTTTCTTAGGCCTACATGCTAATTACTAGGTTGTTATTAGATTTATCGATATGTTACGTAGATTTAGGCGCTACAAGACAAACGTGCGCAATTCTTTTTTTTTTTTTTTTGTTTTTACTGATTATTCACAACACATAGTTAGGTATTATTTTATTTCTTTTGTTTTTTTTAGATTTAGTCTATAGGTTTTTTTAGGTTAGCTTTACGTGTAGGTGACAGTGAGAGAGAGAGAGACAGATAGAGAGTGACTGACGGTTCTTACCTTATCTTTGCTGCCCTTTTTCTACATTTAGAGTATTGATTTTTGTTGGTGGGTTTGAGTTTTTTTTGTTTTAACAAATCATGACAAGAACAATGATATATATATATATAGATATATTTCATATTAATATTTTTATATTGACACAGAAAAGGTATTACAATTGGAAGTGGTGGAGTTAAAGAGAGACAGTTATAGAAAGAAATTGGGAAGAGCTTAGACTTTGATAGAGGTGGGCCGGAAGGGGGCGGGGCACAAGATCTTTTGATAAAAAGTTTTCAGTATAAAAAAAAAAAAAAACATTCAGACAACTTTTTGCTTGCTTTGGAAGAAGTAAGATGTTTTTTGTATTTTTTTTAGATTCGTTTTCTTTTCACTGGCTGGATTGGGCCTTGATGAAAATGTATTTTACAGTGAAGCGTCTGACTTGACGGCCAGCCGGTCTTCAGTCACTTACTTGCAATGAGAAGCGACGATGACCCGCCTTCCGACCGCCGCGTCTTTTACTAATGTGCGGATTATCCTGACGCAGCGTCTTATTCTTCAGTATCTCCAATTGTGTGTACAGTCTACAAAGGGAAGAATGTGAAACGATTGGAATTGGAACACATTGCAGAGGTGTTTTTGGGTACCATGGAATGACATGGGAAGATTGCTTCTTGTTCTCGCTGTTAATTTTTTTTGCTGTTGGCTTGTTGAATCTTACCTTTTGAGTTCGGCACGTATATCCTCGGGAGTCATTTCGGATATGGTCAGCTCACCGATATCGGGATCGCCCAGGCACAGTCCCGCATAGCCGCCGCCCAATCGCTGGCCGGCATCGTGTGACGTACCCTTGAAAGCATCCACAGGTAAACGCATTGATAGATCATACGCAAGCGAACGAACCTGCAAGCTATGAAGATGCAACAAACACCGCAAAACACACACTCAGGAAAGTACGGAAAACTAAAACCGAAAATAACTTAAGAAACGGATAACGGAAACGGAAATACAACTGAGAGTCAAGGAATTAATAGAATCGAAAGAATTGAAAGTATAGTAGAAAGTTCGGTGCTCTTTGTGTCAATTGTGTATTTTAGAATTTTGATGGATTCTTAAGTAGTATATATGGATTAATAGTAATATATATATATATATAGATGTATATATGTATATTCTTTTATGTATGTGTGCTTGTGGGGACGTTGTTGTGTCTCTTGTTGTGCTGTAAATGAGATAAACATAGGTCAAATTCTAAACATAAGTGACAACGACTAAATGTTTTTTTTTGACTTTTAGCTAACACAACTACTTATTTAGAGAGTTAGGCAAGGGGTAAACAGAGAGAGAGGTGGACTGAGATAGACATAGAGAGACAGTTATAGAGATTATAAATTGTTGTGTAAGAAGTTGAAGAGGAAAATACTTTTATATAGTTTTGGTATGCATGTTGGGTTTTAAAAAGGAAACCGATTTTTGTCATTATTAGCTGTTGTGATTAGAAACAATAATTACATGCATACACAATAAATATTCATATAAATATTCATGCAGCCAGTGTTAGTCAACGGTTTTAAAGAACAGCTGTGCAACTTAAATGTGAGTGCAGTCAGAGAACACAATGGAAACGAGAACGGAACGGTTTGGAATGGTACATGAGATGAAATCAAATTCGAAATACATACAGTAAACATTCTTGTATAAAAATGACACTTGCAGCAACTTCATAGCTTGACTAAAATTCATGAAAAATGTTAGCTTAATACTAAAATTGAATAATTTTCCAAAATGAAAACCAACAAAACCAAAACCAAAACAATTCAACGCCACAAACGAAAACCAGAACAATTGACAAATAATTTTGTTAAGCAAAAGCTTTCTTTAACAGTTTCAAATTGTTTTTTTCTTTTCTGATTTTTTTGTTTTTATTTTTATGTTGTATACAAAAATCGTTTCCTCAACCAAAATGTGAATACCAAATACAAAAGGACGATTACGTTTATGTTTTACAGTTTCTAATTTACTTTGATGTGGACCAAATACGAAGACGACGACGATGATTGCGGACAAATGAGCACAAATCAAGCCTAAGCTAAGGATTACCTCAACTTTCTATTATATATCGTATAAATATATATATATATATTTTATATAACTCGTTGTATGCACTCGAACAAACGTTGGACGCACTCTAGTCAGCAAGAAATAAATCTTAATTGTTAAATAAAAGTTAATGGAAAACCATAACCATAACCAAATAACTGAATAACTGAAAAATTGACAACAATTTTTGTTACCTGCTTGTGCTGATACCACAATTTTGGCACAAATATCAAACCCAACGCGAAGCTATTTGTCAGCTGGGAGCGCACAAAGAGCGCCAACAAAATGGCGCTGGGACTCATTTCCGGCAAATAAACAAAGCGCAGAAAATAGAAACTGGACGATACGAGAAATTCTAGCGTCAAAGCTGTAACCAGAAATTGACGCTCCTGCAAAAAAAAAAAAAAGAATAAATTATTATTACACTCAGAAAATAAAACATAAAGACTAAAGATATTTGGACCTGGTGACAGATGTCTTTCCTCTTTGGTGTCTTACCCGAAACTGTGTGTTGGCATTGCGACTGGCAATGGCCAAGTGGAGGCCAAAGCAGAGAATGAATATCTCGCTGGTCTGCGTCACCAGCTCCCATTTGAGGGGACGGCAAGTGTTGGTGCTGGCCTCCCGTAGACTCTCCATTTGCGCGCTCTCCAGCAGATCCAGTGAGGATGCGGTAAATGCGGACATGTAACAGATGACGGCAAAGACCATGGTGCCCAGATACTTGAGCAGATCCACGTCGCGCAGCACCCAGCGATGGGCCTTGCGTGTTCGAAAGTCAACCAGATGGCGATATAGTTTCAATATAATGGCGCCATAGCACGTAATGAAGCCGATCTCACGCAGCCAAGGCTCCAGCAGGCAGCGCTCCGTGGAGGCGGGAAAGAAATGGACGGCAACCTGAAAACAGTTTGAATTATTAGAATAGATTTCGCAATTCTCAGTTTTCACTGAGTAAGGTAGAAATTACCCACCGATGCATAAAGTAAAACAATGCCGAGCAATATGGTCTCCAGCACGGTCCACATGCCCGAGGCGATGGCCTACAAAATATTCCACAAAATGTAATATTTACTTTTCATAATTAAATCAAATATAAACGAACCTTGCATTTACGTTGCCTAAACACAATAACGCTGAGGACCACACAGCATAGAATGCATGAGAACAGGACACTGGCCACCAGGATGCGCAGGAAGGCATCAACGTTGAGTGCATCATCCACCTGAAAGGTGAGACAAACGCCATGCAGATCGCAGTTGTTGCATCCGCCCGGACAGGGCACACACGAGTAGTTGTCAAAGCCCTCCGACAGCTCGACGAGATCACCGCGAAATCCCTGCAGCGTGGCATTGGGAAGATAATAGGATTCGCGACAGAGGCACGTGTAAAGATCACGAGTCGCCACCGGTTTGTTCTCGGTCAGCAGGCAGAATGTGGTGTTGCGATCACAGCTGGAAAGTTCAAAATTGTTTTTTAGTTTTCAACTTAAAGTTTATGCAAATTGCTGTTTTTTTTTTTACCCGTGACGTCGACCAAAGACCTCTTCCAGACCATCGTTGCACATATCCTCGTCGGCTGCCACAAATGCAGCAGCAACAATTCTGTAATATTTATAGAAGACACAATGAAAATGACAGAATTGATTCTACTCCGATGGATCAATCGATAAACTACATTTTGATACATATAACTTAGCTAATTTATTGGAATTATTTAAAATCTATTTGAAAGGTTTTTTTTTGGTATATCTTACTTGATTCGGTGGTCGGTGAATGATATGCGAAATGGCCACAGCCAGCGCCCCGTCAACAGGTTGCAGTCACGAAAGGGCGCTCCCCACTCCTGAGTGCCCTCACTTGAGTTCCACGCGACCCTAGAAGTATTTTTTTCGATAGGATCAAATCAATTAGAAACCCCAAAACCGCTGCACGCGAACTCAACAAATAAACGTTAAGTAAAAGTAACTAACATGGTAAAGATGAATAATGATAAAACCAACAATAAAAGGCTTAAACATAATTAAGAATTTGATTGGGTATCAAAATCGGTTTAGTTGTTCAATTTGGAATTGTGCTTTAATTTAGAAAATCTATAGAATTGAACTGTAAGCAAAGTAAACCTTTCAATAATAAAACTTAAGTCTCCAGCAAATCTAAGCTTGGATCATTTAACTCTTTAACTTACCCCAATTCCCGCCAATAGGAACCCAAGTAATCCTTGTTATGCACCTGATTCGGTGGTATCTGAAACATGGAAAAACATTGAAATCCATTAGTTAAAATATGTTTTTTGTTTAGGAAGTGGAAACTGACCGTCACATTGTCCCTGAATTTGACAACAACTGCCTGTATGGTGGGCGCGGCAATGGCAAAGGCCAGCAGATTCTCATCCTCGTTGAGGGCATAGGTGGCTATAAGATTGGCACGCCGGCTCACCTCCTCCCTCGTCTCTTTATCGATGGCAACATTTGCGTCGGCATTTGGAAACTTATTCGATAGGTATTCATTAAATTGGCGTGCGGCGTCCTCGGCGATATCGGTGAAGTCGTAATACTGTAATTTTAATGCCAGACATAACAGGTAAATCAGCAACTGTGCGAATTCAAGGCTATTCAGAGCCAAGTAAATTTACAAAACTTGTGCCATATTACTCCATAAATAATGTAACTATTTATAGGCTATAGGCTAGAGCAGTTAAGGTGGGCGAATATTCGACACAAAAGTGCTGCCAAATATATGTAAGCACCTGTCAGATGCCCTCCCAGAGGGACATGTCAACGTTTGAATGGTGAGCTTGTATTTTAGAAAGCAATGTAGCTATTTTTCCTTGGCAATTATTTGTCGACTAAATTACAGCAAAAATAATTTAATAAATTTGGAGTTATCGGATAGTGTTAGCAACCCAGATAGGTCTCTGATTACACTATCCTTCATAATAAGGTTTATTTAAAAGTCAAAACAGCAGCCCGAAGAATAATTCACAGATGCAATCTATTGTTCGAGTTACTCTCAATTTAGACCGAGTATGTTTGAGAAGTTTGCAGCTGAAAGTAAGTTATCATAATAACAATTTATTCACGTAGAAAACTATGTTTGCTTCGTATATGTTTAGCTCAGTTAGTATGCATAAAAAAACGCTTGTTTGCCTTATGGCTATAAACTTATTTCATATCTTTTACGCACAGCTAAGCTTTAAAATAAAAATTTAACGTAAAATGCGTGCTAACGTTAAGTGTTAGCCATAATTGGTGTAAGCCAGAAAAAAAACACCATACGTAAATAAGATAATCACGAAAACAAACTCGAAACCCCCCCTTCACCCTGCGGAACCCCAACAACACCCCCAGAGCCCTTTTTATGGCTTACGGATGAGTGTGTTAAGCTATTAATTATTCACATGTCGCACGGTTTAGCACGGTGCAACACCTTTGCATCTGTAAATGCGTACACCTAAAAAATATATATTTACCCTACCAATTAGAAAATCACTGAAATAAAAATCACTTAAAACAATAATAGATGTTGAAATTGTGCAAACTAATGTTGCAAAAGGAACGATCTTTGATCCCGAAAATATAGATATAAATATTCAATTGTATTAATACGCCGACAGTAAAACGACTTCTTTTCAAAAATAAAATATATATATTTAAAAATTCTGCTTGTAATTTTCTAGTGACTTATGATAACTTTCTAAGTTTCAAAACTCTTTTTTTGTCTGAGTGTAGCTTCAAAAGCTATTGCTGTTGGACTGCGTTGCAAATAATACAATTTAATGTTCAAGCAGAGCGTTGGGCGAAATGTATCTAATGCCAGCGACTGGATGGTTCCTAGCACAGATGCGCAAAGGATACGCACTGAGGATATTTTCTGTGGTCGACACATCACAAAACTCCTGATGACATCATTATGCCTTTTGGAAACAAAAGGTAACCGCAGCACACACACACACACAGATAGAGAGAGTGGAAAGTGGAGGATAGGGAGTGGTTGTCAACTATGTGTTTGTGTGTGTGTGTATGTGTGTGTGTATGTGGGTGAGTCACCTTTGGCTTTTCCAACAAATATTTCCCATTAGCAATGCTCGAGCCGGTGGTTCGACCACATTGCGTATACGTTATGTGTGTCAGATGAAAAGCCAAATGAATTATTAACAAGAAACAAACATATTTGTGCACAAATAACACATGTATACAGGGGGTAGATTCATTCAGGCGTGTTGCGGCAAATGCAAAGAAATAAACAAAACAAAAACAACAACAGCAGCGACAAAATAAAAAGAAGAAAAAAAATGTGAAACACTTGTAAATAGCAAAAACCACAAAACAGAAGCGAGTGTGCAATAAAACATGCATACATTTGCAGGCTCTCTCAGACATACGGTTTATACACATGTAAATAAAGCCAGCAACTATGCCAAGTGTTGTATCACACATACACACACATAAATATGTATATACACACAGAAAAACACCACCACACCGGCAGCAGCTGAAACCAAATCCGTAAAGCGCGTTTTACTGGCTTTTTAATGTCTCATTCCTCGACATCTCGTCGCGCACTCGGATATGCCGGCATTTGACATATGTGTGTGTGTGTGTGCCTACACTGTTAACAATATTTGCTTCTGAATATGCACTGCTTTGTCATTCAGAACATCTTATTCAAAATTGTTTTATTTGAGACGTTTTTCAAAAAGATTTTAATTACAAATAAAATAAATAAATTTGTGTGAATTGTGTTTAATTTAATTTAAACTAACTAAAAAATGATGATTTAATCATGTCTCACGATTTTTATATTTATTATATCCTTTAATTAATTAATTTATTGTTTGTTTAATTTTAAATAAAAGTCGCAAATAAACTTTATTTTTAGAAAATTAAAATTGAAGAATTTTGGGCTTATTTAAGACATCTTAAATAATACGTAACAAGAAAATGCTTTCAGTGCATGTTTATACTAAATACTTACTTATGACCATAAAAATATTTACATGCTCATATGGCATTTGCATGTTGTTGCTGCTGTTGTCATTTGCATGTTTTGCCATCGTGTTATTCGCTTTGTGCTTAATGAATAAAATATGTCAGCTGCTTTGCTTTGCGTTTTGTTATTTTTGCCGCTGTTGCTGTTGTTGTTGCTGTTGACACTTACAAATCTCATCTGGGCAGCTTGGAAGTATGCAGCACTCTAGAGCACATCTTTTATTATGCAGACCATCTGCCAGCCCGCCCCTTTGCCTTCCAGCGAGTCTGCCTGCTGTTTGAGTGTAAGTGTGTGTGTTTCAAGTCTGCGGCTCATTGCAATTTAGCAAAACGGCTGCTTATTCAAGCAGCATGCAAATTGTGAGCCACACTTCAACAATTTTGAATGCCGTAAATTGCATAAGACGTGCGAGCAGTAATTCATTTACTTTAATAACCAGAGCATTTCAGCATCTGCCTGCAGCAACGCCATTTTTTTTCTCTTTTGCGAGCCTTCAGCGTATGCATTAATTTCACAGCTTGTGATTTACATCAAAATGGAAAATTTCAATATTAACATGCATTCGGCAGCAGGTTAATGTAGGTAACAGGCTCTATGACTGTAATAATATCAGGTTCTAACACTGTAATAACATGAAACACGCTACTTAACATACGATATCGATACCAATCGATGTAGAAGATGAGTTCAATCGTGGAAGTGAGCAGACGTGTTTGAAAAAGCAATTTAGTTATAGCTTTGTCTGCTGCAATTTCGACTGCAAGTTGTGTCCATTTCTATGCAGTATAAATCGGATTCCCGCTATGCTTAATCGAAAGAGGTTTTCTAGTGTATTTTCAGCTTCTTACAAAACAAAATTAGATTTCCGTCTGTGCAGTCAAGTTTAAGTCATTTTCGAAACTAATTAGTTGTCCCACTTTGGACTATTTTTCAGTCAGTGCTGTTGTGCTGCCTCGCGAACCTTTGTCAAGGATAAGATCGACAATCAGTTCGTTGAACAGAGTGTGAAGCCTGCTAAGAAATGTGAAATCCCTTTGACGAGAATACCGGACAGGGTCCACAAATCAGTACACAGGTTAAATTCTCAATTTCCGCAGGAAGGCCGTTTTCAGTTCGGATAGGTAATTTTACATTTATGTAATCAACACTTTATTAAAAGTTCTGTTTTATTTTTAAATATCTTCTCACAACGAAGGAAAGGAAATCAATTATGATAATTGCTAACTGTCGCTGCAATTCATTTTGGGCATTTCGTTGGAAACTGACAATTGTTTGGGGGGAGCTGTGAGAAAAGTTGCAGCTTGCAATCGACCCCAAAGCGGGCAATTAGCGTGAATATTTAAATCTGCTAGCTTGGCAGTTGAGAAAGTGCTTCATGGTCGAAAACTGCCAAGGAGGCGGCACTTTTTTTCCGGTGTCCTAATCAATAAAGTTGCTGAAGCAGCAACACCGACCACCCACACCCAAACACTCAGCCATCCAGCACTCTCAGCAAGCATAAGTTGAATCAGACTTTCGCATTTTCATGCTGACGAAAATCTTTTCTTTTTTTTTTTTGCGCAATTCGACGCGCATGAAAATTCGAAGGCAAAAACCCGCCCTGCAATGTTGTTGACGGTCGTAAAAAATATTACGCATACACCATGTCTGACGCACATACTATCTCTAACTGGGTGGGATGAAGGAAGGGAGAGCTGTGGCAGCTAGGATGGTTACAGGTATTACATGAGGATTTACTTGACGGCATGTCACGCGTTTTGCTCTCGCAAGTTAATTAAAAGATACTAAAGAAGTCAGCAACATAGCCACAGAGCCACAGGCACCGCTTTCCTCCTCCGGGTTTGTCTGCGGGTCGTATCTGGTTTGTGTATCCAGTGTGCGGTCTATCAACAATATTTTAATTGAATTTGCATGACAATTCCAGCAAGGATTTTCAAATTTAAGGATAGCGACACTCCTAACCACGCAGCTCAACAGCCAAGCATTTAGTCACTTCGTGACTTATAAAAGGGTTTGTAAACTTTAAAGTGAACATATATATAACTTGTACGAGTTCCTATTTTAAGCTAGCTCTTTCTTCTTTTCTATATTCAATTTGTCTTTGCTGCATTTTGTATGAGGTTCTTCTTTTATATTTTATAATAATATTAAACGCGTTTTTCACTTTTAAAGTTTGTAGTTGGCTATGTCTCCTTAACATTCATGTTAAACTTATGTTAATTACAGTTGTTATCGATCTTTAGTTCCATAGCGCGAAATGCAGCTCTGTATGTTATATTGCGTTGTCATTTGCTTAATGTTAAGACTTCTTTGCCTACAACAATTTTACACTCAAGCGATAATAATACTTATTTCCTTGTCAAACATCTATATTTAGCCAACTACGTGTTTCGTATAAATATTCAATGGGACAGCCTGTAAGCAATGCGCCACGTACCAGCTGTTCAACCCAATGCCACCCTCAGGATACACACACACACACACATAGATACAGATGCAAACACGCATAGGGAGTGGGAGCGATCGATGAAGCTGGCTGGCTGTCTGGCTGTCTTTCCAAGCGAGCAGCTGAAGAGCCATAATTAAAAGATACAATTTCAATTGCTTTGAACAAAATGGCAAGCAAATTTGTAAATTGCCATTAGGGCGTATCTCCCTGGGATCTATACACACTTGAGTGTGTGCGCTACTTAGCCACGTAGTCCCCATATACATCTACTTATATATATATATATGTATATATATATATATAAATGTCGTACGATGTAATGAATAAAGTGGAACGCACATGGAACAACAGCCGGCAGCTGGGGTAGGCAAAAAAAAATTGAAAAAAACATTCTGGCTGTGTTTGCCTTTTGTTGTGGATCTGGTCAACAGCGGACGCGTTGTCCAATGCCTGTCAAGAGTTATTGTTGCTGTTTGTTCTTATTGTTATTGTTTGCTGTTGCTGCCCCGCCAGCTGCTGCTCCTTGCCACGCTTGCGGCCGCTTTTGTGCCGTTTTCCAACAACAGTCGCACAAATTTATATGCCGCTCTGCCTTTTGTTTCAATAACAACATCAACAACAACATTAAAATAGCAAAAGTTACTACAACAAAATATAAATAAAAAATTTGAGTAATTGGATGCCAATGATTCAGCCTTGCACAATGCATCAAAAAAACACCATATATAAAATCAGTTACCTAATGGCATTTTTTTTTTTCGATTTATATTCTATAAAAATAATAGTTTTTGGCAAATATCTGTTGAAAATTGAACTGTAGTATTTGTGTATAATTTGGAAAATGTTTTCAAATATTTTCAAGAAAGTTATGGCAGTCTACAATTAAAATTTTTATAAATGTCGAAATTTCTATTATTCTATAATTTATTTTTATTTTTGTTGCTTTGATGTTGATTGTTGCTCGACGCTTATACATCATTAGACATTTGAGTTGCTTTCAGTCAGTCAGTCAGTCAGTCAATCAGTCGTATTAAAATTTTTTAATTTATGTATATAAATATATAGATAGGAAATTTTTAATTTACCGGTTCATCGGGCAGCGATTCCAGGACTTTGGGTTCACATTTTTCCGACTTTTTGCTGCCTGTAGCAGTGATTGTTGATGTTGCTGCTGTTGTTGTGGGTGGTGTTGCAGTTGTTGTTGTGGTTTGTTTTATTGTTGGTGGTGTTGCCTGTGCTGCTGCTCTTGCTATTGTTGCTGCTGCTGCTGTTGTTGTTGCTGTTGTTGATGTTGTTGAGGCGCTACGCTTACGCAAACGCTCCGCGTTACTAAGGGCTGAGACAATGCTGCCCGTGGGCGTCAGTTCATCAAAATCGAGTCCGGCCGATTCGCGCAACTGAAACTCCTGGACGCCAAGGGGCAGCAACTCGCGCAGCTGGGCACGTTTGTAGAAGGCGAGTAGAGCATCACGTCTGCTGCTGCCGCCATGTGATGCAGTCGTGGTATGCTGGGCGAGTGGCAGCATTAGCAGCAGCAGCAGCAACCGCAGATGAAGTCTGTGGCATTGTTGATAACAACTGTTTTTGCTTCGATTTTGTTTATTGCTATTTTGTTGTTGTGTTGCTCGTTGGTTTTGTTGTTGCTTTTTCAGGTGGTCTCGATCTCTGTGTTTCATGTGGCATTTGTGGCTGATTTGTTGAGAATTCATTTGATTTTGGTGGCATCTTTTGTGAATATTAATATTATTAATTATATTTTGATAGTTGCTTTTAACATGCATTGAACTTTGAGCTTTTGACTTTGTTGCTATGCACAGTTCCATATCACTAAAGTTGTTCGGGTTGTTGTATAAAAATTTGTTGCGGTTGCTCCTCCTCGCCAACTTCCTCTAGCTGCAGCACTTTGTGTCTCCTGTCGTTGTGGGCGTGGCTTCAATTTGTTTTTCAACTCGCACATCTGCAAATGAGAAAAGTTTTCTTCTTAGTTTAGCAGTTGCTTGACACCAAAATAAATACGAATTTTGTTAAAATCCGACTATAATCGAAAATCCTAGAATCACAGAAACACATATTTTCAAATCTAAAATCTCCTTCTTTGAGATGAAGATGATAGTAAATATAAAATGTTAAGAAGTCTTTTGAAGTGTAAATTTGTACACATTAAATGAATAAAATTGCAAAACACTCACAAATTTAATATATTGAAAATATTGCGCTTCAGCAATTAGTTGAAAACATCTGAAGAAGTTTTCTAATTAAGAAAACTACAATTCAAGCGGAGACCGAAAAAGTTGTTGGCCCACTTTTGCAGCTCTTTTGCAACTTTTTGCTTGAATATGACGCAACCCGATTTAAATGGAGCACTCAAAACTTTTTGACCATTAATAATTAAATGGCGCTAGTTTTGCAACTTGATCTGCCTTAGCCAAAGTGCTTTTAAATACATTGCAAATGATATATATAATAAAAAAGAATATATCGATGAGTTGGTATAGATCTAAAGGACATACATATATGTGCATCTATGTAGCTACAGCTTCTCCTTCGCCATTGCTAAACTAGTTCACTTAAACACACTCAAATCAAATCAAATTAAATTTATTTATTCATATGGATTGATTTGTAAACATCATTCATGAGTTCTTCTCTGGGACCTTCACAATTACACTCTTAACCTCCGTATAGTTGGAGAGAGCATATTCGCCGTTCTCTCGGCCATGTCCCGACATTTTGTAGCCCCCGAATGGAGTTTGAGCCCCGAGCACGTTGTAAGTGTTCACCCAAACGGTGCCAGCGCGCAGACCTCCAACAATATGATTGGCTTTGTCCAGATCCTTGGTAAAGACAGAGGCAGCTAGGCCGTATCGCGAGTCATTTGCTCGCTCGATGACCTCATCTATAGTCTTGAAGCGAATAATCTGCTGAACTGGACCAAAGATCTCTTCGCGTGCAATTTCCATGTCATCTTTCACATTTGCAAATACGGTCGGCTCCATAAAGTATCCAGGTCCATCAAGTCGGTTACCGCCAGTGACCAGTGTAGCGCCCTCCTTTACGCCAGACTGAATCATGCCCAAGATCTTTTCCAACTGTTTCTTACTGATCTGTGGACCCTGTTCGGTGTTCTCGTCAAAGGGATCGCCCACAGTGCGCTTCTTGGCACGCTGGCAACTTTGTTCCACGAACTCATCGTAGATCTTATCCTCGACATAGGTTCGCGAGGCTGCACAACAGCACTGGCCCATATTGAAAAATAGTCCAAAGTGGGACATCTCAACTGCGTAGTCCATATCTACGTCGGCTAGGACAATGTTAGGAGATTTTCCACCCAGCTCGAGGGTTACTCGTTTCAGATTTGTGTCGCCTGATGCCGACTGAATCTTTCGACCCACTTTGGTTGAGCCTGTGAAGGCGACCTTATCGACTTCGCAGTGCCTGGCCAAATAGGCGCCTATATCCCCATAGCCGGGCACGATGTTCACCACACCCGGAGGAAAGCCAGCTTCCTTCACCAGCTGGCCTACATAGAGGGCCGTTAGCGGTGTCTGCTCCGCAGGCTTCAGTATTACTGTATTCCCAGTGGCCAGAGCTGGACCGAATTTCCAGGCGAGCATCAGGATAGGAAAATTCCAGGGTATGATTTGAGCAACCACGCCCACTGGCTCGTGTCGTGTGTAGCAAAAATAGTCGCCATCAGCGGCTATCGTCTTGCCGTGAATCTTGTCTGCCCATCCGGCAAAGTATCGCAGGCTCTTCACAGTCAGCGGCAAATCCACCTTGTAAGACATGGCGAAGGGTTTCCCATTATCCACCGTCTCCAAGCTGGCCAGATACAGCGAATCTCGTTCGATGAGATCTGCCAGTCGATTTATCAGACGTCCACGGTCCGAGGCATCCATGCGGCGCCAGGGAGAGCCCAGTTCGAATGCATTTTTAGCCGCCGACACAGCTAGATCGATGTCTTTCTTGCCTCCCCGTTCAACCGAGCAGATTGCCTCCTCTGTGGCTGGATTAATGGTGCAAAAGGTTAGGCCCGACTTGCTATCCCGCCACTCATTGTTGATGAAAATGCCAGACTGATGGATATCTGGATTCTTGTCTGGTGTTACCTTTTCCGAAAGTGCAGCAACTCTGATCATCTTTACACTATTTGTGTGCAACAGTAAATTGGTTCTTAGCCGACGCAACATTTTTTAAATTTGGAAAAATAAATTTGTTTTATAATTTTGATGTGTGACTCGAAATTGTGTTACGATAATATTAGATTTAGTCATCAAATGATGTTTCCCATTTGAAAATGAAGTGGTTTACTTGGACTAAAATAAAATATTTGTATAATAAGATGGAACCAGTATAGAGGGCAATTCTGAATTATGTTTAAGTCTACGACATTAAAATATATACCAAATTTCAGCTAGATATTGCCAACATCTTTCTGGGTTATTTTTAAGCCGAACCTCGGATTTATAATGTGATTAAATTAACTTTGATTAATTTTATCACACAGTTAACTGGAAATGCGAGCAATTTGAACTTTTCCACACATTTTACGACACATTGTGGCACACCACGTTTGCACCACCTCATGTATATATGCATATGCATATATTTATATATATATATATATGTATATATGTATTTGGATGCATAATTAATTATCTTTGGCTCGCTGTCGCCGCCGCAGTTTTTACATGCAATTAATTTTAACTGCTTTGATCGTTAAAATTATGCTGATTGCCATTTCATGTGCATTTGTCATTGGAGTGCATTTAAAAAATGTCATAAGTACCATCCAGTTGAACCAATAGACAACCACATATGTACACACACACATGTATACACACACATATATATACACACACATACACTTACTGACACGTGCAATCGCAATTACATCAATTGCTATTTTATAACAACGCAAATTGCAATTTAATTGAAAGTGCTCGGCCAGCCATGAAAGCCGTAGAAAATGTGCGATAAACAGAGTTAAGTTTCGAATACAGTTTCGAGTGTGTGCTATTAACTATCTAACTATCTATATATATATATATTATATAGATATATAGGTGTGTACGAAATTACGTATACGCACATATAAATATTGTACTTATTTTTTCATTTCTTGTGGAAATATTTAAGGATTCGAATTGCAGTAAAATGTCAAGTTTTTTCTAGTTAAATTATATGAATTTTATAAAATATCCAAAGAAATAAAAATATATATATATATATATATATATATATATATATATGAAATCCTAAAATACTAATCTTATGCATAAAATAATAGAACTTATTTCTACACATAAAAAACACTCTGAAAATTACAAATATCTAAAAAATAAAAAAATACTTAAATTTGTTAGAAATATACGTTTGGAATAATAAGAATATTAAGTGAAGTTACCCATAAATTCCGATTTTTTCCGAGTGCGACGGGGAGGAACTACATGGGCTGATTATATTTGCTTTCAATTCAAGTGGTTTATTTCAGACACTTGTCAGTTTTTCTGACTTTCTTAAAATAGGGCTCATTCTTGCGCTATTTCAGTTTTATTGCTATATTGCAGTTTTATTGCAATCTGTTTGGAATGGTCCCTCAATGGGAGCATCAGCTCCCATCTATTGTATGTCCATAGTCTTTGGGTAATTACCAAGATTGTTCATATTGCCATTAGCAGCTTTGCTGTATGCATTGGGGACTGCCACGCCCCTCTCCCAGCGAGTGTCGCATAAGCAACCAGATGGTAAGAGAAAGAGAAAAGAACAAAACAAAAAAAAGCATCAAGCCAAACAAATGCAAATAATATGCGCGCAGAATGTAACAGCTCCCAGAGGACGCCAGAAGCCAGGACCTGGTCGTGGATAAGCCAGGACAATAACCACAATCCGCGTCCTTCCCCTTTGGGGCGTGGCATATGCGTTAAAGCGTTTTTCAAGTGTCGCCCCATTGTATGCTATAATTTTCGCATTTGCCACAGAGCCAAACGAAATTGAAATCAGAATTTGTTCTTTTTCATAAATCAAATATAATCCCATTAAATTGTAATAAATGTGATTTCGTTGCATAAATATTGTGATTGATTAAGGGAGTGCCAATTGGCCAAAAATTGACGCAAATTGCGACAAATTTTTTACACATTGGACAAAATGATTGTTTTTTAATTGTTGTTGGCACATGCGCCATAAACAAGTCGCTGATTACGTGATTTGGCCAGATGCCAGCACCAGATATGGCACATGCAGTGCACCAGCTTATCCCGTTGCTCTTGTTGTTGTTGCTGCTGTTTGCCAGTTGTTGCCTGTGTTCCGCCTGGCTGCGTCGCACCTGGCCTCACCTTGACACTCGCTCAACTGCAGCTAATGTGGCTGAGGCCCCATTGCAAGTTCGCAGCAGATTTCTCCCTGTCTCTTTCTGTATCTGTCTCTATCGCTCTCTCTCTCTCTCTCTCTCTATTTATATCAAGGTATGTGTTTTCGTGCTTGTATTGGCTTTACAGTTTTCCACACACATGCACTGTTTTCAATTAAAATCGCAAATGCGAAATCAGAAACAGTTCCTGGTGCAAATGAATAATTCGTTCGACTGAACTAAATATTACAACAATAATTTTACATAACTTATCGATATTGTAGTAATTTGTTTTTATTTATTTCCAGTGCCTCTATTTTATTTATCGATGTTTTTATCTCTCTCGATCATATGAGTTACTCGCCACACTTCTATAAATGCTTCTTAATATCGATAAGCACAGTTGCTCAACATAATCAGATATATGGTCACCCCTGCAAATACAACTTTGAGTAATTACAGTTATGACGGTTATATTTAAATTAGCTTTGCTTTAGAGAAAGGACTAGTATTGCCATATTCCTTTGAATTTTGTGTTTTAACGAGTTAAAAAATTCTTATTATTAAATCAACAAAAATATTAAAAAAGGTATATCTTAACATTTCTTAGACATATCCCTATATTATATCTGTTTTACGGTAGATTCGAAATTGATAAATATTTGTATAGCCAAATTTTCGTTGATTCAATGGAACTTTCCAAAACTGACTTTCTGTCCGAAAAACCAATTTTTCCGACAGTGCGTTGTGTGCAATTTTTGCAGCATACTTTCTTGCACCACTTGCCACAGACACACTCAAATGAAACCACATCGTTGTTGCTTTGTGTCATCTTCGTGCGAGTCGTTTACCCCACCACCCCCTAAAATTCACATTGCCCATAGTACTCACTAGGAATGGAACAAATCCCATATCATTTGCAGATGCAGCAGACCTGGAGGTTTGGGTAAACAAATTTGATTAAGGCCTAGTGTTGGAATGCAAAATGATGTCTGCAATTATATTGATTAAGGCGATGGAATCCAGTAGGAAGAGGAATATGCTTACACCTACAAATATAAATAAATACACGCATATTTGTACAAGTTGGGGTAGGTATATTCATTGTCAAACCTAACCTTATTCTGTTCATAGTAAATAATGTAGATTTATTTATTATTAATAGGCTAAAGTTGGATTCACTTCACAATTGGAAAAAGAGTATAATTAAGAAATGTATGTAGAAATATATATATTTTTGTTAATCAGCCAAGTCGATAAATAATATAACTTATCGAACAACAAAACAATTGAACAAACAACTTTCTGGATGATTGCTATGTATTTAAAAGGGTATCTTCTAGTTGAGCTCTCTCGACTAGAGCATTCCAAATTATTTATGAATTCCATGAATTCGATTTAACATGACAATTAAATTAAACTAAAATTGAGCTTGTTGAAATTCAAACGAAAATAAACTAAATTTGACCCTATTGAAATTGGAAATTAAATTTAGCTTTGTTGAAATTTGAGTTTAGTTGAATTTTACTGCAAGGATCAAATTGAGTTCGTTTAGCTGATGGAATTAGTAAACAATTTCAGAGTGTTCATAAGCGTCGAGGGATGCTGCTGTCTGCAGTTCATAATTGGTTTTATTCACTCTATTATTTTGTCTTGTCGTCTTTGTGGTGTGTAAACATTTTGATGGATGTGCACTTAAACAGTTGTACAATGCGCTTCCGACTGCCGGCAATAATGATAATGATAATAATAATAATAACAATAATATTAAAACAATTTGTAATATGCTTAAAATAGACACGGCGTGAACAGACCGAAAAAAGACAGAGGCAAGGAGATGCTGGCCAACATATGGTTAGAATGAGATAGACTGAGCTGTGCCACTCTTTTCATTACACAAATGTTATTTTGCCTGGCTGCACACACACACACAGACACACACAAACAATACAGAAGCGTGTTACAATCAGACAATGCAATATACGGGAGTGAGGGAGACAAAAAGTGGTTAACAATTAGACAATGCCAAACAAGCACAAGCAACAAGCAAAAGCGATTGCAGGACAAATTGTGCGCCGGCTGCTGCTGCTGCCTCTCCTCTCTCTCTCTCTGTCTATCACTCTCTCTCTCTCTCTATCTCTATCTCTATGTCTCTGTCTCTGTCGTTCTTTGTGCTGCGGCGCGTCCTTTGTGCGTTCAGTGCTATGCTTAAATAAGCTCAAGCAGCTACGCTCCAGCAAGCAGCAAACAGTCACCGCCCCAACCCCCCCAACCACGCCCCACCCATTTTTAACTAAGTCCTGTCGCCAGGACCGAAACGTACCCTCTTAAAAGCCAACAAATCGGACAACACATTGCCAGGCATCCAACAATTTTGCCCACTTTATTGTCTGTCTGACATTTGAGCTAAAAGCATCGAGTGGCAGCCCCAAAACACTTTTCCAATTACGGTTTCTATAATGAAAAACTGTAACGCTTGTACCGTTATTGCGCCAAAAAGCCTTTTTCGGGCATGTCCTTCTCCTTTGGCTTTGCTTGAAAACCTTCTCCCAAGGACATTAACGAAACGCTGTCAACGCCGCTGCTTCCTCAGCTTGCACACACAGCTTCCACTTCTTTCCGTTGCCCTACAACATGTTTTTTTTTCATTCATGTTTTTTAATCACTTTTTCAGGGTCTAGCACCCGGTATTCCTTTCCCTTCCCATCCTTCCCTTTTGTTGTTGTTGTTGTTGTTGTTGTTATTGCTACTGTTGCTTAACCCACTTGGCAGCGCTTCCTTGGGCTCTGTTTACATGCGCAATTTGCTCAAGTGTTTGCTGTTTATATCATTAAAGCATCGCCTGATGCATTCATTGTCTTCATATAGAGCGTTGCCAGCCCCAAGTTGACGACATAAGCTCATCAGCTCATCCTAATCGACCATAGATTATCAACAGAAATATTTTCAAGAGCCTTAGCTATGACTTAATGTGGGTATAATAACTTATTTGGCCATGGGCTCGTTTTATGGTTGATTGGTTAACCTCATCACAGATCCAAATTGTAGATTAAAAGTAAAATAAAATGTATATTATACACAAGTCAATATCATTTAATTAATGTAGATTATTTATTATTTTTAAGATTTCTGGGTGCATCTAAAAATCATGTCTATATCTTTTCTTATCGGAGTTGAATATGTTTTTCCTCTTTTTGAATTCATTTCATTAATCACTTTAAGGCACAAAAATTAACACATTTTTTTTACCACAATTATTGTTCATAAAAAAATAAATAAATAAAGTACACATAGTATCTATACACACACACACATACATGTATGCTGCATATGCCATCAGCTCTATAGCCGTAATCTACTTGGCCTACTTGGGCTAAGTGCGCTTTTAGATAAAAGTCGCTGGCTGGCTCGGCTCGGCACGGCACGCATTGGCGGCAGGGAAGCGGCAGAGGTAAGGGTACACATCCTTGAAAAACCCACCCCCGAAACGAAGCTCTTGTGTGTGGGTGCGTCCAATGTTGTGCTACGGCATAATTTGTTGCTCTGAACTCAACTGAAAAATTGTCAAGCACATCTCAATGTTAATTTATACAAAAATTGAACTTTTCAAGCCTTAACAACATTTTATTGACTTTCTCTATATATATATATATATGTATATATATACTTGTGTATGTATAAATGTGTGTATGTGTATGCAGATGGGCGCAAATATATATCACATTAAATAGTCGCAAACATTTCCATGTTTATTTCGCTCCGAGGAGCGTAAAAATGTCGCTACAATTTCGCTGCTGGTGCAAATTTCGAATGTTTTTCGCTTTTAAGCCAAAAGTCAAATAACGCTCTTATTTCTATATATATCCTAACCAAGAGGGGGTATTGTGGTATTGTTATATAATATTTATAGTATATAAAGTAATAAATAAACGAAAATATTTTGTAAGTGCAATACTAATAATAAAAAAAACAGATTCAAATTCTTGTTTAAAATGCAAATGATTTACAATTAATTTATTTAAAATAAAAAAGAATTAAATGATTATTCACCATATAAAAATATATAAATAAATATTTATTTTAAATATCATTTATTATATTTTTGGAGCTCACAGATAAACTTCCTGTCATATGGAGAATATGATAAAAAACTTTATGGCAACATTTTATTCCGTACAAAAATAAAGCGGCTTAAGGGTATTTAATTTTCGACGCAACAAGGACATGTTTTGCTTTTAGTTTTATACACATACATATATATATATATATATATTTTACTTTTGCCGGTGCTGTTGCTGTCGCACAGCATGTGCGCTTGCCTCTCCCGACGCCCGTCGTCCCGGGGCGTAACTGCAAAACATGCATACCAAATAATGTAGAAAATGCAGCCAGGCGGCAATGCCACACGACGCGATAGAGACGGCAACATAGAAGTAGACAGAGTACGGGCGACATTTTGGTTATATAATCAGTGGATGGCATTTAAACTAGAGCCTCCACAGATTCCTTGCCGCAGCCGCAGCCGCAGCCAAAGCGAAAGTCAAAGCTATATCTATGTCCATGCCGTGGGCAAACTTCAGTCAAACACTTTAAGTCAAGCTTTTAAGCAAGCATGAATCAGTTATTAAGTGGGCTTAGTTAAATGCCGCCGTGGGTGTCAAGTGCAACGAGACTTGCGCTTAATTAACGCTGAACGAGTCAAGCCACAAAAGGCAAATAGCACAAGGGGAAATTATCAACGATTATAAAATGATTTGGTAGCTGAATGAAATTTTGATTATTATTCAAGTCAGTTCAGGTCTTGTTCGATCACATGGTGTTCTTTACCTTTGCCCTTACAGTCGCTCGAGATAACTTCAATTGGCACTTACAACTTTTCTTAATTTTCACACATTTTCACTTCTCACTCACATAAGCTGCCTCTGTTCGAGTAGGTTTCTTTTGGCTCTGGCACTTTAATCCAGTTCGAAGCTCTTCCGGTTACATCACATTCAAGACCGCAATTTTCCACTCACTAGCAACAAGCAACAGGCCGAGCAGCGGAGAAGCCAATCTGTGCTCTAGAGTCGAAAGCCATTAGGTCTGCCCTGGCACCACATAAAAAGGCGGCGGCCATAAAAAGAAATAGAAGAAGAAGAAGAAGAAGAAGTCGACGGAAAAGAAGACCAAAATGCGAAGTAAGTTAAGACAACAACTGCGAACGAGAGGCGGACACATAAAAACCAAACAATTGCTTAAAATCAAATGTGACAACTTTTACCAAAATTAAAATCAGCAAAAGTAAAAAGCCAAACAGTCAGCAGTCAACAGCGGCACATAAAAAGACGAACTGTGGGGGGGGGGGGGGGGAATGCTCTGCAACTGGCAAAAGAGTGTTCGACTAGCAGTTGCCCTGAAATGAGCTAGAGAATATATATATATATGGAAAATATAGATGTAGTATGTGTAATTTAAATAACTTTTCTTAATCGAAATGTCAGATCTTTTTGATAAATATAATTATATTGTAAATGATAATAAATTTGAAAGATTGTCTTTTCCAAAGATTCTGATTCTGTTTGGGAATATATATAACCTATAATATATGCATATCTGGCTGTTATGGTCTGTAAGATCAAATAATAATGTTGATCTGGAATTGATACACATAGTTTGAAGTGTCAGTATCAGTTACCATTAAAACTATATTATAACCCTCTAATGGCCACTCGTATAATGGCTAGAGGGCGTTAAAATAAAAAAATAAAGCTAGAGCAGAAGCAGATGAGGAAGTCGAATGTTCTTGGCCGGGTTGTGGACCATGGAGCCGTGGGCAGTGGGCGAATCATTGATGCCAAACGGAAATGTGCGCACTTTCGAGAAGTGCACTAAAAATGGCGACGAGCACTTCCGTTGATGGCCCCACCGACCAGAATTGACTCTGACTGGGGCTATGACTGTGGTCTGGCTTGTTTGTCGATAGCTCGACTCGCCCGGCTGGCGGCTGTGGCAGCCAACTACCCACACACAACACACACATATACACTCACACAAAAACACACACAAACAGAAACAGTGCAAATGTGCGCATAAAAGTTGAATGATAGTTTGAAGCGCCGGCAGCTCAAATCACGTAGCCATAGAAGCGAAGCAAGTCAGAAACAAGTTTGAAAAAGAAAAACAAAACAAAAAATCAAAACCAAGATAATTCTTGCAACGTTGAGGCACGACTGCAATCACAGAAGCTGTCGGCCAGAATAACGGGACAGCCCACTTGCCCAAACGCTTGTTCGTTTGCCGCGTTAGCAAGCGACATTTCATATTGCAATTAAAGTGCCTGAAATGTTTTGCATTTATCCGGACGAGGACTGAGCACGGATCTGCTTCATTAGTGTGCACAACTTGAGCGCACAACACGGCGTATGATTGATATGATTTGCTCTTCTCAATGGCCAGTTAATTGCTGCCAAGTGTGGCCGAGCACATACCGCATAATAAGAGCAGCTCTCAGTAGAGAAGAAATTACACACAATTAGGGTAATGCAGGAGTCAAAGCTTACCTGAGAAGCACTCAACTATAATGCTAGCAATGCAAGCGTTCAACATAGCTAAGCTAAAAATCTGAACATAAATTCAAACTTCACTTAAGCTAGTTATGTTAAATATTTATTCTATAACCAAAAATTTTCCATATTTTTCAAAGTTTAAACATTTCAATTTGAAAGTGCAAATAATTAAAATAGTTCTGGTAAAGTATGTAACAGGCAGAAGGAAGCATGTCTGACATCATATGGTATATATACATATTCTTGATCAGCATCAACAGCCAAGTTGATTTAGCCTTGCTCAACCTCGAATCGATAGTCGATAGATAATAGAAGTTATATAATCCGATGTATTATTGATGTACAGTAAAAATTGCAATAAGATAGGACAACAAAAAACACAGATTTCGATAACCAAAACGTATTTTCACATTAGCAATCGATTATTTAAAAGCTGCCTTCAGATTATCTTTTCGACTTGTTGATCATGGCTTAGCCGCAAGATTGATAATTATTTAAATTTGGTCAAAATACATGATCATTATTCAACCCAACTATTATTTTCGACTATCTATATATTTACATCGCACCTCCCTCAACTCGCTTAACCGACCAATTTTTGGGTTCAAGGCATGGGAAAAGTAACGGAACAAAATGTTTGGCCTGGAAAGAGGCAATAAAATTTTGGTCAAAAGCAGAAGCATAGATAAGCGTCAAACAGTT
Organism: Drosophila nr. perissopoda 5 BK-2023a; assembly: GCA_035044105.1. Taxonomy (NCBI): domain Eukaryota; kingdom Metazoa; phylum Arthropoda; class Insecta; order Diptera; family Drosophilidae; genus Drosophila; species Drosophila nr. perissopoda 5 BK-2023a. Next base: position 4,138,900 of record JAWNMK010000398.1, read on the forward strand.
CACAAGCAACCCTCCTACCAACCAACTCCCCCTCCCCGAACCAACCCCACCCATGTCATTCGCTGAAAGTGCGCTCAAGCGTGAATATTAAACGTTTGCTCTGGCGCAGCAGCAAAGGGGCGGGCTGGGGGAATTGGGATGCCTGGAGGAGAAGAAGGGGAGGACGATAGGCAAGCGTCTCTTACGCAACCGCAACGCAGCGCAACGCGCTGGCAACGATATTGAAAACTTTGATGGAAAACTTTGCTCAAAACTTACGAAATATATATGCAAAGGGCACATATCCGTGGCACTTGGTAAGCGATTTCATTTCGCGTTATGAGAGGGACTACTGTACTGTACACATAAACAAAATCCGACTAAGCTGGCGAAATCGTTTTTAATGAGTTGTCAAACTGGTAATACAACTTTTAAGGCTGACACACATTTTATTCCCACTTCGACCAAAACAACAATCAAACCGAAAGCTTTCTCACATGAAAGGTAAACTTGCGGGTCAAGGGTTCAAGGGTTATGCTGTGTATGGTTTTGATCTTTGCAGCGTAATAATTTCCATTTAAAGTTTGCTCGTGGGCCACATTGCGTTGCTAATCACGAGACCCCAAAAATTATGCTTCTACATGTGTGTGTGTGTGTGTGGGGGGGGAAAATCTTAAATGAATCTCGAATGGGGACCAAAAGTTGTAGTGATTAGGCAACAGGCAAGAGCGCGCTTCGCTTTAAATCATAAATTGAACCCACAGGAATGCATATTAATATGCAAAGCACGCCAGTTGAAGAGGGTGGATGGCTGTGGCAAGGAGTGGAGTGTGAGCCAACATAATGAATTATGCCACGCCTAACGAGGCGACAGCAGAGCAGTCAGCATGGCTCTAGAATTACTGCCGCTGCTGCTGCTGCTGCTGTTGCGTCTTCTTCGTGTGCTCGCTGCTATGCAAGAGAAATCCAATAAAAATTCAATAAATTCCGCACAATGCTCGTAATGTTGCCCCGCTTCTAGGTGTGTGTGTGTGTGTGTGTACGTATGTGTGAGTGTGTGTGCAGAAATTGAGAGAGCACATGGGGTTAAACGAGCTGCCTGCTCGACACAGACACGATTTTGCCATGGCTCTTATTTACACACAGGGAAAAAACGCATTAAATTTAAAAAATAAATAAATATAAATTAAGTGCATCATTCAACTCAAGTTGAAATTATTTTTAATATCGCAGAGAGAAAACGCTGTTCAACCATAAAATTAAAATAAACACAAATGAAGTGCATCAGTTTAATCTGAAAATATTTGTAATATCCCAAAGAAAACACACTGTTACGAATTCAAGCATTATATATGAAATAATATAAATTGAAAATATATAATCAAATTATTTACGCTCATAGCTGCGGCCAAGCTGAAACGGTTTTCAAAACATGATTTGAAATGTAGACAAATGCTGCATTTAAAAATGAATTTCGCTTGAAAACGATGTACAAAAAATCCACTTGAAGTTGTTTCCACATATTTTCCACACTCATTACTAACTAAAAACTGAACCGATATTCCAAAGCATTACCAACAAAATAACATGAGAGTTCTTTGGCTTAGGATTTGCGACCATATTACATTATTGAGTATTTCTATACCTTCTGAGCTTAGAACATTTTTCTTTCTCAGCACACACACAATCCTACAATATGTGCATCAAGGATTCCTCCTCATTATCACAAAGAGCGCAGATTCCGTTATTCTTATAAGATAGCTAGGTAAGTACAAAATTTCCTTTTTTTTCCAAGTGTAAACATACTCACACGCGTTTAATTTATGTTCGTTATTTTCTTAACAATTTTCCATGGCGCCCAAAAACAGGCAATGGCAAAAGGACAAGAAAGTGACCGGAAGTCGCCGTCGACCCCAAGAAATATGGCGCACAAATAAAAAAATTAAATTTCAAGCGAGTGTCGAGTCATTAATTGGCGCCAAAAATAGGGTTAATATAGCAAGCATGCACACACGCACACACACGCACACGAACATCCGCAAATAGTTAAATATAGAGATGCTAGCCCCTTCCTCTTTCTCGCTCTCTCCCAGTCTCTCTCCCAATCTCTCTCCCCATCTCTATCTCCATGTGTACTCCCCTTTGTCCCTTCTTCCAGCCTTATATCATGTCAACACAGTCATCAACTGACTGTCGTTTGAAATTGCTGTCGACCTTTTTGTGTTGCCTGGCAGGCAAATGATGCCTATTTGATCAGCAGCCGGGCAAAAGGATAAGCAAAATGAAGCGCACACCAACAAACAAAAGAAACAACAACAATACAAAAAAAAATAAATAAAAATAAATACAAATAAACGAACAAAAAGAAAAAGAGTGTAGAAGCAGCATACGCGCCATAATGTTAAACGAATGCAAAGACGAAAGGAACATTTTTTCTATGCCCTGGACACAAAAATGTGCTCCAACAGGATATGATTAAGCACGGCCCTTTTTCATCACAGCCAAGCCTACCAAATTTGATATATAAATTGTCACAAGCTTTTAGTAAAAATGAATAGAAAACAAAACTGAAGCAAAAATGTATTTTAGTTGTTTTACTTAACAACTAAGATTTTATTTATTGTTCATCTTCTGCTACAGAATTAATAGAAAATAACATTTGATATCGCATTCTTATGCTGAAGACTTGTACAGCGTATGTGTTGGTGTGGCAAGCTGCGTTGTCAACTCAGTTGACTAGGTTCTTCGTTTTTTTGCAATAAGTCGAAATGAGAAAGACATACTAACCTAAAGTCGTAGGTTGGCTGGGTCAGCAGTTAACCAGGACCCTCTTCTTGTACTCCTTGTTGCCATTCAGCAGTTGTTCTTGCTGCTGCTTGTTTTGGTGTTGGTTTCTATGTAAATTTTTATGAGCACGCGGCAAAATGTATGCGCAAATAAAATTAATACGAAATTGCCGTTTGTATTAGTCGGTGATAGGAGCTGTTGTTGTTGTTGTTGTTGTTGCTGTTGTTTTAGTTCTTGTGATAGTTGTTGCTTTTATTGTTGTAGATTGTTGCAGTTGCTTAGGGAGATTGGATTTTCGTTTTATTTTTATCAGGGTGACTTTTTTTTTGTTTTGATTATGGCAGCAGTTAGATAGTGTTTAGCTTTTGATTGTTAGTTTCAAATTAATTTAGACGCGACATTTTTGCTGTGAATTTAATTAAATTAAGTGCATTAAAATTTAATTGTAGCATTTTTCAATTTATGGACTGAGCCCCAATTTGTTTATTAATTTTGTGTGTGCTTATTTTGTATTATAACTTTTCCATAGTCAATTTATATATTATTTTGGTTATTTTATTATTTAATTTTTTCATTTGGGATTTATTGAATTTGCCTAGAAGTGGCCAGCGACATTTATTTCACCACAGCAGCGTGGCTTGTGTAAATAAAGTGTTGCCTACTATGTCGCGCCACAATATAAAAAAGTATCCCAAGTTGCTTTTTACTCATTTGCGATCGTTTTTGCCATATTTTTACGAGTTGGTCGTTTTTTATTATTAAAATAACTTATTTCGTTTGGTAAATGCTTGCACACCAAAACTTCCAATTATTAAAAAATTCAAGAATATTGTCTGCACTTAAAAAGTTTACTGCACACACACACACGCACACACACACATACACACACAGACACGCAGAAGCCATAAAAGCCAAAAAATACAGGCAAAAAACTTTGTTGACGCAAAAATAGATTCCTACACTTCTGTTTTCGCTTTTGCCTAACACACACAAACACACACATACTGAAAAACAAAAAAAAAGCAGCAGCAGCAGCAAAACACGCGCGTAGAGTTTGCTGCTGCTGCTTCTTCTTCTTCGTCTTCTTCTTATTTTGCCTGCTGCTTGCTTTTCAAAAAATAACTCTAGGATACACAAAAAGACATGCCATGTTGGTGTTTGTGTGTGTGTGTGTGTGCGCGTCTGCTTAGCACAAAGGTGAAACTTTGGATGATGTTTTTGTTTTTGTCGCTTTTGCTGTTGCTGACTGGCTGTTGATATAATCATGAGAATACGAATTTGGTTTAAAAAGCGAACGACAAATTAACGACGAATGGCTGAGCAAACGGTAAACGATAAAACGGCAAACGAAAAGTGCACAGAGAAATGTGTATAAAAATACATTTAGTAATAAATTAAATGATTTGCACACTAACCCCAAACACACACACACGCACACACACATTACACGCGCGCAAAACTAACGAAGCGGAGCAGCAGTGACAGCATAAAACACACACACACACAGAGCAGCATACGCACACACCCAAAAGGACATGAACATAAATACATAAATAGTAGTAGATTTCCTTTGCTTGATTTCTGCCTATTTTCGTGCACAGTGGGCGCCACTGCCTGCGTATGTGTGTGTGTGTCTGAATATATGTGCATGGAAGCAGAGGACGTGTATTAATGCCGCCTCTGCCGCAGCCGCTGCCTCTGCCCGTCGTAGCTTAGCGCGCAAAAACCGACAGATACACGAACATTTAACACCCAAAAAAATGCGTGGCGCATGTTTCAAAAAATAGGGAGCCAAAGCAGCAGCAGCAGCAGTAGCAGCAAGCAGCAGCTAAAAGGTAGTAGACAGCTGCTTACTCCCAGAAACAATTTTGCCAATTTATTAATTTACTGAAATTTTTGGTTTTGAATTTCGGCACTGGGTTCACTTTTTTCACTTGCATGTATTTGTGTAAGTGTATATGAATTTTTGTTGGTTGATATTTTACCGCACTTTAATTTCCTGCCGCGCTTCTGTGTAACGCACACGCTGATATCCTGTTCTCAACTGAGGAAAGCCTTTTTTTATGTCAAGTGAGCAGGATAACGACGACAAACACGACGTCGACGAAGACGCAAAAAGCTTGCAAGTCGTGCATCCAACATTAAGGGAGTCACAATTTGCGTGCGGCCAACTTAGCATACATTTTACGCAACTGTTGCACAACGGTGGTGTTTATGCTTAGCGCGCAATTTGAAAGGGACTTCAAACAAACCAATTTTTATTATCAACTTTTCACGACCGAACTTCGAATTGAAAAGAGCCGAGTTTGTTTTTTTAGGATTTGCTTAATATGTAATTTTTTAACATATATATGGGCATAATAGGCATACTCAAATACACAAATATATGTGTAAGCATGTATTGAACATATAACGTAAGTCATTAATTACTATGACTATACAAAGGCGGGCTGCTTTCTGCTTTAGTAAAGTAAACATCGTATTCTTTTTCGATCCATTTGATAAGCTTGTCCACATACTTAATGACCGTTGCCTTGTCCACAATCGTCTCGAATACCGCATATAACTCGTACGTGGCGGTTACCCAGGCGAGGATTACCTCCCGATCCCTCACTTCGTAGATTAATTTCAAGGGCCGCGACTGATTGTGGATACGATACAGTAAACTGCAATAGATCGCCTCCAATCGTTCGAATTCCGACAAGGACTTGTACGGATGCCGAAGCATTGGGAAGAGCAGCTGGGCCGTTGCCTTTGGCTTGTAGAGAAAGTGTCGCAATTCCGGCATGCTGAGCATCTGTTGATACAGTTTGGCATTGTGAGGCTCCTGCAGCTCCTCTTTGATCGCCTGCAGGCACTGATTGCGTTCCAGTTTCTCTGTGATGCGCATTTTCACCGACTGCAATGTGTCCGATGCATCCTTTTCGACGGAAATGAGCAGCAAACAGGCCGGACAATCATTGGTTAAATACGAAATGTGAGCATGACACCAGCAATTTATATTGAATTTGGGCAAGCAAATTGGGAGCCAGTGCGGCGAATTCTTGAACGATTCCGTGCACTCGATCAGATTGAATATCAAACGCAAATCGGACGGATGTATCGAATACTCCTTCATGCGCACCAGCGCGATCAGTTTGTTGTCCGCTATCAGCACTGCAAACAACAAATGATTCACCTTTGAGCAATTGCTCTGAATCGAGCTTATGATATTCGATCTGACAGCCGTTGGCAATGGAAAGACGCGTATCGTGTTGGTCAGAAATGTGAAAATATTGCTGGAAACTGCAAAGAAACAAAAAACAATAAAATTAGTTGTGATTGTGAAAACTGCTACAGTGATCGCTCGATAATTGTAATTTTTAATAGAAGAATTTAAATGGTAGTTTTGAATAAGTTATCCTCATACAAAAGCATTCCTCATTTTCTAGGTATCACTGTACACTGCTTAAAGAGTATAATTATTACAAAACGTTAATATAACAATTTATATGGTTTTAAAAATGTTATCAACAAAAATGAAAAAAAAAATATCGCATTTGCGAGCGTTTACTGTATACAGTTGTATGTATTCTTTTACCCCTTGCATTGCTGCTGTCATTGGCAAGCAGATTAAAGATAAGACGCTCGCTGCCGGCAAGCAAACGCCTCAAGTCGAAATTCTTGCGACGCTCGAAAGTCTTGGACAACTTCGAATGAGTCAATAAGGAAAGTATTTGATTGTAGACATCGCTAGAAAATATGGAAATATGATTAGCTTTGTGCAGTTATTATCAAGGACAATAAATCAAACCACCTAAGTTGCAGCTGGAGCTGTTGAATACTCATGTTAGTGCGCGAGGCGGCGACCAATATTAGCGAACTGCGATGCATAAAAGCGAACTTGATGTCGCCCGCATGGATGGATATGATGCCATCCTGGTCGCACTGCACAATGCTAACGAGCACCTGAATGACACCAAATAACGCCGCCAGCTTATCCTCATTGCCATGCAGGGAATAAATTGGTTTGCCAGCTTCGCTCAGTATGAATATATGCTTCTTTTGGCCACGCCAAATACTGTCGTGCAGATAATCATCCAGATCCTCTTCGACGGGATTTGTGCTGACGCTATCCTCGGTCTTGGCACTTGTCGATGTGCTCAGTGCCAGCGACTCAATGGATGTGGTCAAATTTTTGTTCAATTGTCCCGCAACTGCGTCCGAAATAATATTGTGGCCCTGATGATGTTGTTGCTCCGCATCCGCCTCCTGATAGAGATCGCCAGTTTCGTGCTCGGAATCACCTTCGGCATCCATGTATTCACATGTGGAGTTCGTGTCCGATGTGGCGGCATTTGTAGTGGGCGTTTGTTCAATTTCCATAATGATGTTTGCTAATTTTGTTTGCAAAATAAAACATTATTATTGCACAGCCAGAGGCGGACAGCAATCGATGAATTGTTGTCATCGATTTATATGCCCACTGTTAGTTTTTTGCTGTTGGTATTTTCAATTTCACGCAGTGCGGTCACACTAGCATGCATGTTATGAAAACAACGCAAAAATGTTGAGAAAAACGTTTAATAACTGTAAGTAAATGAATGAAATATGAATTATAAAAACTGATATATGCATTATGTGCATTTAACACTCGCAGTGCCACGCTTTGGTCAGCTATTCGCACGCCTACAAAGCACACAAAGTGCAACGACAGCCGTCGAGGAGCCGGAAGATATTGATGCAATTGAAGAACGGATTCTGAAACATCCGGATTACTTCCAGGTGAACAACTTGTTCACTGTGCGCGATCTGTTCAATGCCCGCGTGCATTATGGACACAAGGAGGGCTCACTCGACGACCGCATGCGACCGTATCTTTATGGCAATCGCTTGGGCCACCTGATTTTCGATCTGGATAGGACAGCTGCCCATTTGCGAGAGGCACTCAATTTTACGGCACACATTGCATTCCGTGATGGTATCATATTGTTCTTCAATCGGAATGCACTCAACGCACTGCTCGTCGAGCAGAAGGCCATAGAGGCGGGCGAATATTCGCACACGCGCTTCTGGCGCGGCGGCATCTTTACCAATGCGAATGTTCAGTTCGATGCCGTCACCCGGCTGCCCGATCTGTGCATCTTCCTCAACACACAGAACAATGTGATGGCTCAGCACACGGCTGTACGCGATGCTGCCAAAATGGCCATACCTACAATTGGCGTTGTGGACAGCAATTGTAATCCCAATTTGATTACATATCCGGTGCCCGGCAACGATGATTCCCCCGCCGCAGTCGAACTCTACTGCAACCTGTTCAAGGAGGCCATTTGGCGTGGCAAACGCAAGCGACGAGAAGTGCTCGGCTTGCCACCTCTAAATGAGGCCCAATTTAAAGCCATTCGCAGTCGCTCCAACTCTCACAAAGTCAACTAAAACTAAGCCATTTTAATGTTGAATATATAAAACCACAATACTTTATTGAACTGCTTGAAAAAAACAAGAAATTTGCATAGCTTTGGCAATTATACAATATACAGTTTATCTTAATTAAATTTGTACTTGATGCGTAACTATAAAAACAATTGGAAACTGTGAATGTTTTTTCGGGAATCATAGGTAAAAAGAATATTCAAAGAATATAACATGATGAGCTAAGTGAAGATATTCGAAAAACCAAGCAAGTGTTTTATTTCTGTTGTAAGCCAAGATAATAATCCAAAATTTGGAATTTTTTGCATAAGGACGAGGGGTTTTTCTTCTTTTTTTTAACCAAATTTGAATAGTTACGGATATTTATTCTAGCAGCTGTGAAACATACGAGACTCCAATAATTAATAGCTTCAAACCTAACAGAGAGCTTATGATCAGGTTTATATTGATTGAACACGGCTCTTATTGTTGATTATCATAATAAAAAACCTCAGCAACATTGGAAAAGAATCAAAAAGAAACAGAAATAGCATAAAACACATTTCAGCAGGCCAATCATAATAGTTAACAGGCCACTAACAGACGTAGAACTAACGCCTGTAACATAACATACAATTTCGATAACGATCGAACGATATCGATGAGCGATCAATTCATTTGAATAAAATCGAGTTCAGATTGCAAATAAAGTTTTGTGAGAAGTATTAAGTTTAGCTGATGTCCGATAAAGCCTAGGCATAAGTTATATATATATATATATTATAATGAATTCATTTTGTGTGTGTATGTATATGTATAAATAGCAGGCTCTTAGCGCGATGACAATTGCTCATCTTATAAATAACTAGGTGTAACTCTCGCTCCACGCCTTGGTTGTATTCTAGGGCGGCAACAGAGTGCCTCCTTTCACAAAGCTGGAGTTGTAGCTGTTGTAGAATGGATTGTTGTTGTTGCTGCTGCTGGATGCCGTATCCGCTGCATAAAGTTGGTGTTGACTGCTGTTGAAGCCCTGCTGATGGCCTGGTCCAAAGTAATTTGAATATTGGCCAATTGCTGCTGTTGCTGCAGGAGGTGCCGCTGCCGTTGCACCGGCTGGCAATGGTGGCATGCCACAGCCAGCCACATCGCCAGCGAGACCACCTTTGATGGCGCGACCCGTGCCAAAGATCTGTTTACGCATCGGCGCCCGTTGAAATGAATTCTGCTCGCTATTCTTGTGCCAACCGGCATTGACCATTTTCCTCACGTAAACCTGACCCGTGACCGGAATTTGACCCTCAAGTGGTTGATCGGTGGCGTTGCCAGTGCCATCGTTCTTTTGGTTAGACTGCTGCACCCAATGCTCGGCATGCTTGATCGTCAGCATAGCCTTGTGTGCCCCAATATATTCCTCGGCCTTCTGCAGCCGATCCAACTGCTTTTCGTCCAGCGAATCTCTGGGCAATTTACTCAGCCGTTGCACTGTGCGTTTCCAATTGTGAAATTCACGATTCTTGAAAGGTTTCATCGCCTGTCTGTATTCCTTCCACTGCCGCTGCCTGTCCTCCTTCGTGCCCGGCGGCGCTTCCTCCAGTGGAAGCGGCGCCTCCGGTCTTTGTATCCATTTGCCATCGATTTCTACAAAAGTGCCGCCGCCTTTTTTCTTTTTGATAAGACGATTATTTGCCGAGGAATTGCTATTGGCGGATTTGCTGTTACTACTCACGCTAATGCTGCTGCTGTTGGCTCCCGCTGCAACTGCAGCTCCGCCAGGTGGTGGTGGTGGTGGCATTAAAGCCGCATCCAGTAAAGCATTATCCGATTTTCCGCTGTTGTTGCTAGATTTGTATTTCTTGTTTGGCTGATTGTTTTGCTTGTTGTTGTTAATGATGTTGTTGTTGTGTCGCTGCTTCTCCTTGGGCACCAGATTCCACAGAGTCGGACACTTTGGCATGGGCGGTTGAATGGGCGGCGGTCGCAGCTGTGGCGACATCATATCCTCCCAGAACGGAGGCGGCTGCAACGGTCGATGTTTGCGTCCACCAGATGGTCCCGGACCCATGCTGCCCATTTGGCAGGGCGGCATCATCGGCGATGGGCCACAGGGACCCGGACCCGGTCCAAAATTCGTAAAGCCCATGGACATCAAGGGAAAAGGCAATGGAGGTGGTCGACTTAATGGTTGAAATGAGTTATTGTTGTTGTTATTGTTATTATTATTGTTGATGTTGTAGTTGTGATGATTGTTATAGTTTCGATTGTTGTTGACGTGCTGCTGCTGTTTGTTGTTGTTCTCGTTTTTATATGGTTTGCGTCCGTTGCGTGTTGTTGTTGCTCCTGTTGTTGTTGAGGAGCCTTCGGGCTGCTCCTTGGCCTCTTTCGTCTTCTTCCAATCGGCGAAGGATATTTGCAGTGGTTTCGCTACGCTATCTTTATTACCAGCATTATCATTGCCTATCGCTTCCGTCGTATCGGCCTCTGTGGCTGCATTTTCAGCCATTTTTACCGATTTTAAGAAACAGAATATGTGGAAATATTCTCAGCAAAGTAGCGCTCTGAAAAATCTTTGTAGAACTTGACCGATATTTCATGTGTTACCAGGGCTACATCACAACCCTGCGTTCGTCAAAATATATCGCATGGGTGGCAGCGCCACACAAATAAACTATCGTTATGGCCTCCACTGAAAAGTCTTAATGGATTATCATTATTATTATTTTATTGCTGCACGGCCTTTATTCTTAATTAAAAGTTATTTGATAAGTTACTCGTAGTCTAGTAATAATAAAAAAAATTAAATTTCAAACTTTACGATATGTCGTGATTGCGTGCCCAATCGACTGTGAGCGAAATTGAGCGAAATCGATAGTACCGATAACTGTTTTACAGATCTAGCAGTCGCAGAGATTTTTGGTAAGCTTTAATAGAGCTACTTCGTTAAAATAAAGCAGGCAATGCAAAAAAGAAAAACGTAGTCCTGCGTTATTAAGTAAACTTTGCGTGGTGTGTCGGCAACGGGTTATTAGTAAAAGTTTTATTGTGGCAGTTCAGCTGCACAGTCGTCAACAGTTACAACAGCATTGTGGAGCGCTGCCGCGCAGCCAACGCGTAGTTTCTTCCATTGCTGGCGTATAATACATAATATTACTTAATTTGCAACAAAAACCAGTGACAAATTTACCCGAAATACTAACAAGTTTCAAAAGCAAACCAAAAATTCTGTGTAAGTTCTGCTGCAGTGATTTTTTTGGGTATTCGTCGAGGGAGAGTTTTACGCCCAAGGCAACTCGAGCAGCGCTGCCGGCGTCGCAGTCGCAGTCACAGACATATTTGTTGTTGCTATTCTCGACATATGATTCAATAAGTGATCGCTACGCCACTGCCACTAGCGCTGTAGCAGCGACGCGGCGTCTCTGACAGTTTTTTGTGTAATATTTTGTGTGTGTAAAAATGCTATTTAAAATCAGAATCCGACTCGCACCCCCCGCACATAACGGCAATTAGACGCTGCAGCAAATGCTGCGTTTTTTCCTTGTTAATGAAACTTAAATGCCGCTCTGGCGGAAAGAAACACACACACGCAGACATAGCAATTGTGTCCGTTTAATAATGCAAACGTTTTTTTTTTTTGGAGAAGTTCATAATTATCATTCATACTTGGTTCCTAAATGATTCACGGCGACACTAGATCTTTTTTTTGGCAAGAAAATGTGAGCAGCACTGAAGCAACTATCATAAATCTAATTTAATCAGCTTTGGCCTACCTGCGAGGCTCTTATCAAAGTTGCAAATGATATGCACACATTTTCGTACAATTAAGTTAATTGGTGCTATGCGTGTGTGTGTTCTTGGTATCAACAGCTGCGTCGCAATTTGCAGGCAAACACACCGCTGCTAGCAGCAGTTACTTGTAACATTCAATATTTACCGTAATAATACCAAGTGATAATCGATAACAAGAAAAAGAACAGCGATAGATCGATTTCTTATCGCTAATTTGTTGCATATATGCAATTAACTTTTTGTATAAATGTGTATCTACAAAAAATAACTAAATGCAATTAATGATATATGAATTAAAAAATTGGAACATCAATTAGTAATGTAAGGTTTCCACTTGTTTTATACATATATTTACCTAATTTTTCTGTTGCATTTCTCTTGCAGGGGGAGGTGCGGAAACGCTTCTACGACTTCTTTCACATACAAATTTTCGCAACATTCAACACACAATCACACACATACACTCACACACATACATATACTGAAAAAGCAAAACGAACGAACTTAAAAACAGAGAGAGAAAGATAACAAAACAGAAACTTTGTAATCAAATCGAAACGAGCAAACCAGAAATCCAATCGAATAAAAATCAGAATGGCGCACACACATCTGGGCAGAGCGGTGAAAAATATTGAGGCACCGCGCCCGCTCAAGCCACAATCACGTTCATCGCTGAAGAACAGCTATTTGGTTATCGAGGAGCTGATCCAGTTGATTGACAATGTGACCGTTGGTCTGCAATCGTGCAATACGACATCGGAATCGATAACATTGTTATTGCATAATTTGCGGGTGCATGGTCCGCAGCTGGAGGCGGTATCGAAGGATACGCTGGATCGTGCTTTCGTTGTGTTCCGCAATGCTTCGCAGGACGAACGCCTGAACATAACCACACGACTCAAGCTGCTAGAACTGATCGAATTGCGTGCGCACAGCTGGGAGGACAATGACACAATTGCTTACTACAAGTCCAAGCAGCAAGTGTCCAGCGTTGAGGTGGGCTAAACAGCAATATAGAAATATAAAATATAAAGATATAGATTAAATTAAATTTTTACAGCAGCTGCCCGCTGAATCATATCAACACGATGCTGCCGGCATGGTTGGCAACCAGCAAGCCTTTCTCAGCACCTCCCCCACATTTGGTGTCAGCGTCGGCGTGGGTGCACTTGTTGGCGGCTCTGCAGCCGCAACGGCAGCTGCCTTCAATGCGGCCACTGTTGCCGCTGCCGCACAAGCGGCGGCCATTGCAGCGGTCGGCTCACCCAATCAGCAGCATATGCTGTTGCCACCCGGTGAGGTTATCCGCAACTCGGGCAAATTTCCCAAACCCACAAAAATTCCGGGCAAAACCTACTGCAAAGATGAGGTCGTCATACGCAACGCCGACTCCGGTAAGGGTAAGTATTTGTTAACTCTTACTCCTTATATAGACACACGAGACTCTATTCTTCTGTTTTTTATCTGCTGCCTGGCTGCCAATATTAGTTATGGGCATTAAGGGCCGACGCGTGCACATGATCGAGGAACTTAGCGAAACAATAATATCCTTTCAAAGAGGTAAAACCGACAGTAAACAACATTTTTGCACAAATTGCACCTCAGCGACTCATTTTTTATACACTGTCTTGTCTGAAATTGGCTTGCTTTCATAACTCCCCCACAATTAACATTAATTCTCGCACGTCAAACATTAATTTATAATATTTTTTCCGTAATGGTTTAATTATTCACTTATTGGATCCAAGGCTCGTTTTTTATTACCATTCATATGTATATATGCATTTCTTATTGTTCATAATAAATAGCTGTTTTATTAAGATTTTCGATTTGTATTAATATATATTTTGTCGTTTAGTCAATCCTGGCGCCAAAGAACGTCTGGTGCAAATTACCGGACCAGATGAGAACAAAATTAAGTAAGTCAATTAATGAATTTTCATTTTATATTATTTTATGTCTTCCACATTATTTGTTGTTAACTATGTAACAATGTATTGTACTTTCTACAGTTATGCCAAGCAATTGATGGGCGACACCATACGTCGCAACGCCTCACCGGTGCGCCTGGAGCCGGCACCATCCGCTGGCGGAGCTGGTGGCTCCTGTTCATCGCTCAACTCATCCAACTCGGATGATGCCGTGCAGCCGCGCACTCCAGGTGCCGGCGGCGTCAACAGCAGTTTGGCCAATCGCTTGAGCTTCAATTCGGCACAGAATTTCATGACTGCCACAGCAGCAGCAGCGGCGGCACAGCAAATGTCGCAGCAGCAACAGCACCACCATCACCATCAACAACAACATCAGCATCATCAGCAGCACCATCAGCAGCAGGCTGCTTCGGCGGCAACAGCTGCTGCCGGTAAAGTTATGAGACCGAATCAACAGCTGCTTATGCATTCATATTCCACAAATGATGCTTCCGTAGGTGAATACAAATTCACGGTCAATGTGGGCCAGCATCTCATCAAGATCACCGGCGGCTGCTGTGAGCTCGTCCGCGTAAGTGAAACGTATAAATTAAATAACTCATCCAGCTCACCTGACTAATCCAAATTCATCTTCTTGCTGCAGGTGGCCAAACTTGTGTTGGACGACTACTTCAGCAGCTCCGAATTCTTGGCATCCATTGAAGCGGGCGCCGCCTTTGATGGCACTTCGCTGGTCAGTCCGGTCACAACGCCTTCCACACCGCTGCCCGGCTCGGGGCCACCACAGTTTATGATGGGCAACGCTTTGCCGTTGGCCGACAGTGGCATCAATCTCAACTATGTCGCTGGGCAGGGTAACAACAATGGCGATGGCGATGATGAAGTGTTTGTGGAGTCCAATGGGAGCAGCAATCAAAATGGCCTGGCACGCTCGCGACGCAGTCACTTTTCACGCAAGGAGTCCACACCGGAAGCGAAGGCACTCCGCGAAAAACTCGAAGAAGAGCGCGACGCCAATCTGCTAAAGACGAATACCTGTAAAAATTCAATCGTTTGCCAAATTATTAAGGATACATCTAATTTAGTGCCTTGTTTGTTCCCCATTCACAGCACGCGTCTCGTATGATATTGAACATTTGATGTACTATTCGAAGAGTCCGCATGCCTGGGCGCTACCCACCGGGTGGGCGAAAATGATGGAAACGGCGCCATCGATTCTGCGCAACAAGGTAATTCAACCCGCTGACCAGCACATTATTGCTACTTCAACAAGTTCGCCCAGTGCTGATATCACCCACCTTGCACACAGCTCGTCATTAACAACAATAATATCCACAAAAACAACAACAACCTCGGAAATGTCAGCTTCCATTAATCAAGATAATGAACCCAGCAATAATCGAATCGCTAGCAATCAAATTCTAATAACTAACAACATCAAACAAGCACCGCAATTAAAGACCATAAGTATAACGCTAGATAGTTTAAGTGCACGAAAGCTAATCTCATGTGATCGTGGTGACAACGCTCAAATCATTAATCGCAAGCCATCCTCAGAATCTGATCGTAAGTTATATAACAAACAATTGCAAATTATAACCAATACAATGGGTGCATCTGCATCGGGCAAATGTCGCACTCAAACAAAAGCCGTTTTCCAGCGCTATAGCGAGATCGATGAGCTCTCTCTAGCCATGTGTGATACATGCTCCAATGAGGAGCTCAACAATAATCGTGGATTTATCTAAATTTCATTCATATTCGTATTTTATTCATCTCGTTTACGTAAAGCATACGTAAAGGAATTTTCTTATATATACCATCTTGTTTTATCAAATCATACGCTTAATTAATTCGAATAAGCAATTTTTGCATTTGACATCAATTATAAAAATATTAATCCCAGTATTATTAAATATAAAACAAAACGCAAAACTTTCTTGATCTTGATATTAATGTTAAATTTAATATATACAACAAAAAAAAATTGAAAAGCAAATGAAAATTAATTTGTAATTTCACAACAAAAAAAAGGAATCTGTATTTTGGCTGTGAAGCAGATTTAGTGTTCGCTAAGCTTATTCTAAAGTTGCCGGTCAACCGTAATTAGTATCCATATTAACACACACACACATAACCACACCCACACACACTTACATACACACCTCTTATATATTTGTTCCAACAAACAAAACAAAACACACACACACACAAACTAATTAATGTTTAACAAAGACTAATTAACAATTGCAATTGCAACATTTTTTTAGTCTTAAGTAAGATGTAAGCGTTTTTTCAAGCATAACCCATTTAAAAATTTATATATACATTATACACATGCATATGTAAAATAAAAAAAAAACTGACTTGCAAAGTCGAGATGCTTGGCTTTTAACTATTTGTACATTTTAAACATAATACACCCCATAACACACACACACACCCACACACACACATTATTTTGCTTAGTTTTGTATATACACAAGGTAAACAAAAGGTGTAGCTTATTATTTTTATATTTTTTTTAATTGATATACATTACTCTACTTTGCACAGGATCTACATGATGAGAGCCAGCGTTTTGATGGTGAGAAATATCTCGCCAGCATTCAGAGTGCCGCCAAACGAAATATTGATGACGCCGACGACACTGAAAATGTGGATGAATAACAAAAACTGAAAAGGAAATCAAGAAACACGCGAGCGCATTACATTAACATATAATTGAACGATTTACAGATATTGATTTGATTTTGTGAATAGGAAAGAACAAACAACAGATCTGGCAATAGCTATTGTTAATGTGTGTGTCTCAGATATATAACTCAATTGGGGTCTTATCAAGTCCCCAAATCTATCAAACTACACACACACACGAACTATCTTTCTGTTTTTTGTACTATGCTTTTAGCTTTAGCGTGTCGCGTACATTTCTTAATATTTTATAAACGACCAAATGAAATCAAATGGAATAAATTCTAAAACCCTTAGTTAGGAGCTATACAAAAACAAAGTACGACGATTTATATATGAAAAAGAAACCAAGAACCAAACTATCTTTCAATATAACGATGCTTTTAGTTAAACTTAAAAAAAACGATGAATATATATTTACTAATATAATATGCTTACTATGATAATAACAAAATGCAGCTAATTGATGGAACGCTCGTTGAAAACGGCATTACTCACAATCCGAAGAAAAGCGGTTCGAAAATTAACAACAACAAATGAACGTAAATGCATTTTTATTCAAATAGTAAAAACAAAAAACAAAATTAACGAAATTTTTCTTTTCTCATATGTATTTAATTTCAATCATCCTACTTTTCAATGTACTTGTTTCAATTCTCAAAAAACAAAAAAAATCGTTTATATTGTTTTCATAATTCATTTTGCTCTTTATTTTGTGCAATGATTGTATTTTCATTTTCTCTAGTCCAATGCGTTATGGAAACTTTTGTGTCTATTTAGTTTCCATATTTAACACGCCAACACCTTTTTGGAATTTCTGTTTATGTTTTAGCTAATTTATTTAATTTATTATAAATTATATAATTTCGACAAATTGAAATCGTTCACATATGCAATTACACAAACTGAATAAATATCAATACACCATATTTTATTTATTTTACTCAGTCAAAAAGAAAAGCTCGATTTTCGCTAGGATATGTATAATTTTTATTTAAACATTTATCTTTGGCAACGGGCACATAACACACTTACACACAAACATCATCAAAATGTAAATACATTATAACAATAGTTTAATTTTTGGAATGTTGGCGTCAAATGTTCACTTATAAATCAAACAAAAAGTTGTGCGAATATTTCGAATGTGTGCGAAGCGAAACGAAAACTTTTTGCTACACGTAGATAGTTAGATGGTAAACAACATCACATTGGTTATCGTACATAGTATATATGTATCTATATATATATATAATTTGTATATTTTGTATATTCTTTATTTGCCCAATAGAGGCCGTAGAACCATGGTGCAGCGATGCGTTGAGCTTTATTCGTTAGCATTTTGGAAGGAAGAATGTAAAGATTAGTCAGGTGATCGAACTAACCGGCGAAAATATAGATACACACACAATATCAATACACCAAATACACACAACATCTATATAGCTTGCTCACGAACTAGACTCAATATTCACGTACATTGACGTATGATATGTGGCACGCTCAGACGGCGACATATTCAGATTGCCCTGATGTTTCCGATCATAAGCCCAGATAGCACATGTTGCCGACAGTGAAACTGTGTGAACGAAAAGATTATTGATTAGAGCAGGTGATTAACTAAGTAAATGCATTCATTACTTACCAATTAGGAAGAGCATAAAGAAGAGCTGCAGCCAGAAGTGACTGCCGCCACTGTAATCCACAATGAGGCCAGCAAGAATGGTGACTACAGCTAGGCCCATATTTTGCACCGATTGGCAGCTGTGGTTAAAATATATAGTATATATATAATGTGTCTAATCAATGCTAGTTTACATAGTGTGTATTATAAATTCTAGTATTTATATATATATATATATATATATATATTTATATATAGTTGATTTCACTTACAAGCCATATGCCGTGCCCAGTTGATATTCGGGCACAATGAGCGCCACCAAGGGCCACAAACTGGCAGCCAGCATCGAATAGGACAAGCCCATAATTGTCATGGCAATATACGGATTCAAATGGCTGAAAGTGAGCAACATGTGCGCCACGAGCGTTGCAATTGTGGCCAGAAATACCCAAGTGACATTGCGTCCCACACGATCGATGATAAAACCAAATAGCGGCGATGCAATCGCCGAGATAAAATACACAATCGAATTGACATTGTTGGCCTGATCGGCGGTCAGCTGGAAATTGGTTTTGAAGAATGTCTGCCCGAGGGCCACAAATGGAAAGATGGCCACATAGTAGGCGACACAAACGACCGATACCATCCAGAAGTCCAGTTTGAATGACATTACATCGCTGAGCTTGGTAATCTCTCCGCCAGGATTATTATTACGTTTTAATATGCGTTCGGCGCGTTTGTCCATCCAGCCTAAATCAATAATATATATCAATAATTGATTTATTTAACACTAATTAAAAATATATATAAAGACTGCATACCCAGTATAAGTGTGCATAGCAAGGACATGACGCAGGTGGTCGCGGCCAGAAACAAAGTGATGCCCAGGCCCGTATAACCGGCATAGAACTTGGACACATAAGCGTAGAGCGGTTGCATAATCCAAAAGTTGACAGTGCTACCGAAACGTGCCACAGACAGTTGCAGGCCAAAGACCATGTTCAGCTCCTTGCCCTTGAACCAGAGCACCGCATAGTTGTTCTGGGCAACGGCCAAAGACTCGGCGCCAATGCCAAATATAAAACGACCGACAATCATTAGCCAAAACTGACCCATCAGGCTGCCAGTGGCGAATATAAATTGACCCAGCAGCACGATGACCATATAAATAATGGTGCCCAATCGTATGCCAAAGACGCGATCGATGAGAAAGCCACCAACAAAGCAGAGCACAATATTTGGCCACGAGTAGATGGAATAGATGAATGAATATTCAGTCGCATTCAAATGCAGCTCATTCTGAAAGACATCCTGCAGTGCGCCGGGATTATCATAGCAAAAATAGGAACCTGTGAATAAAATACAATAAATAATAGAAAAACAATATAAATATATATTCATTTTAAAAGTAAAAAAAAAAAATCAAATATATAGCAACCATTAAAAATGCAAGACAATATTTCATCTTGAAATCTCCAATGTCAACTCACCAAAGCCCAGCAGGCACATAAAAACCAAGGCCAAAAATCGGTGGGGCGCACTGCTGGGATCACAACAGCCCGGCTTGTCCTGCGGCACAGCCAGTTGTTCGGTATCCCTTGTGCTACGCCTACGCACAACTGGCTTCACCTCATCATCCCCACTACTGCTCGAGGCACACTCCACAATTGGCAGGCGTTCCTCCCTCGACATTTTTTTTTTTTTTATCTTTTGGAAATGCCAAAGAATGCTGTTATCTCTGAAGATTGTTGGATTTTATGTATTTGATTTCTAGCTAAGGCCAAAAGAGCAAGGCGTTGGGCGGGATGCGGTCGGACGGGGAGCAGCTGCCCTCTATTAGTGCTTTTTATTGCAGGCCCACATCATGCTAATGTATTTGATGGATGTCGTTGCTTGTTGATTTATTATTGATTATTTCAGTGCACTATCAGTTTTGGTGGGGGTTGATTTGGCGTTTGCCTCGTCGCAGGTTTGAGTTATTAATCTACAATGAAAAGTGCTCTATAGAAAATTTTCTCATTTCACAAAGGCTGCATGTGTGTGTGTGAGTGTGGGTTGTATGTGCGTTAGTCAAACAAACAGAATCTTGTCAGCATTTTGGTAATCACTTAAGCGCATGCATTGTGCGCTGCTTAAGCGAGGCATTAATTGACCTGGCACCTGATTTAAAATTTCAATAAGCTTCGAGTTATTTGCGTATTGGCAAGCCTTAAAATATATATACATCCACACACATTTGGTTTAGTTTACATTGGCATTTATGATACATAAAGCCTTTTATCAACGGACGTCACACACAATACTAAAATAATACATCAGCGCATGATTTGCGTTTGTTTTGAATTTAAAATCAGGCGCGCGATTCATGATTTGAAAAGTGCCACTGATAGCCGCAAAATAAATATACATATTGTATCATTGCATTTATTGTGACAATTTCAAAACAGACAGAATCGATTCCCACCCACACACAGGAAAAATGTTCAACAAGTAAGCACTGTTTTTCCTCTGGCAAAAAACAACAGCTGCCAAATTTTAGCTGTTGCGGCCTCCTACCTGTTTTCCGCGAGCGGAGAAACTTAACTAACGTTCAATTCTTATTTTTCGTTTGGGCTATGCTGTGTGAACCAGTTCGTTCACTACAATCACACACTGTGATTATCGATAGACAATGCTCGATTTGTTGCCAATCGGTCACTGCAAGTGCACGATTGTTTTGTATTGCCATTGGGTAAACAACTTGATCACAAATTACATACATAAATATGTATATGGCGTAAGGTTCAAAATTGATGAATCATAAAACAGATTAAACATTGGCTGTCACGCAATAGGATAGATTAAAAGTGCAACGAAAAACTATATTTCTGAACATATGTACTATACCTGCTAATGACGTCGCTTTCATCGTATAAACTGAGACTTTGAGTTACTATGAAATAATGTCATCGCAACAGCGCAAATTTATACGGAAACAAAACGTTTCAAACAGCACTGTAAAACTGTAAATACAAATGCATCTATTTTTGTAATGCTCACAAAAGTCGTAATAATTGCAATTAGTGTTGGCTAGAAACAAGATTATACACACAGCAGATGGCAGCGATAAAGGTGCGTAACTATGCATATATAAATATATTACATATCAAACTAAAATTGTAAATTTACATATGTTCGAATGTGTACGTGTATGTGTGTGTGTGTGATTTTTTTTGTAGAACATCGCGCTGGGCATTATGTATGGGCTGTGGGACAGCATACGCGGCATGACGCTGGTGCTGTACATAGACAACGAGGTTGCCAGACAGAATGCGGAGCTGGAAACAATGCGCCAACTGCGACGCATGGACAGGGATCACTTCAAACAATCACAGCAGACACGTTCAACATCGCCAGTGCCCAGCTCGGCGGCGGCAATGATGCGAGAGGAATATGCCAATCGGGCGGAGCACAATTCCGATGAGCGAACGCTCGAGAAGATTTTGCAGAAGAAGCCAAAGGAGAAGCCACAGCCGCAGGCGTAAGTATGCCATACAAAAGAAGGGGCACTTCACCAATCGATTATGAATGTTAAATATGCTCGATAAATGATTTTCGATAATCTGTTGTCGTTTTTTAAATGTTCAATTGTGGCTGATTTTTCTTAAACAGAAAAAATGAAAACCTTACCTCTTACATTTGTTTTTCTTGATTATTTAGTGCCCCTAACAATAGCGCATTACTAATTAAATTTTATTTTTATTTTTGCATTTGCAGCGAGAAGAAAATCGCAAAGAAATTATTTAAATGCTGCCTGCTAAATGGCGGCTTCACCTGGCTGAGCATTGTGCTCTTCGAGAATGTGCTGCTGCCGACGCTTAAATTCTCGCTGACCATCTTCTATGGCGCTCAGTCGGATACTTTGCCCTTTGTGTGGAGCTGGCTGCATCCGATATTGTCTCTGATCTTTGGCATGATGTGGGTGCTGCCCATCTTCATGCTCTCCAAGGTGGTCAGCTCGCTGTGGTTCGCGGATATTGCCAATGCAGCGTATCGTGTGCGTAAGGGACGACCACAGTTGATACCTGGGATCAGTAAACTGGTTGCCGATTTCCTGTTTAGCATGGTGGTACAAATGCTGTTCCTGGTGCAGAGCATGCTGGTGAATCTGGTGCCCTTGAAATATGTGGGCTCTTCGCTGTGCTTTATACACTTGTGCCTGCTATATTCTCTGTACTCATTTGAGTACAAATGGTTCAACATGGGCTGGGAGCTGCATCGTCGCCTCACCTACATTGAGAAGAATTGGCCATATTTCTTTGGCTTCGGCATACCGCTGACAGTGCTGACAAATATGTCCAGCTCACTGATTGTGAGCAGCTGCATCTTTTCCATATTCTTTCCGCTCTTCATACTCAGCGGCAATGAGGCCAAGCCGATTGTGGACACCACGTAAGTACTTAAACGGAAGTAAAGATATTTTGCTTAAAGTTGCCTCACTTTTGTTGTAGCCAATTTTCGCTGCGTCTCTTCTCGCCGGTGGTATTCATATCGAACATGTGCTTTGGCGGCAATCCATGGAGCAAAACGAATCGGCTGCTGGCCCAGCAACGCAAGCAGATGGAGCTGCAGCGCCAGCAGCAGCGCGAGGAGCTGTTGCTCAAGAAGCAGCAGCATATGCGGCAACAGCAGCGTCAACACGAAATGATGGCTCGCCGGGAGCAGTCGCATTCGCGTTCCCGGACGCCACAGCCCGGCCAGCAGTCGGGACAGCATTATCGCTACGCTCAGCCGCCTGCTTTTGATGCGGCCCGTGTGCGTGATTCGTCGGCGTCATCGACGCACAGCTCGAATGCAGCGACGCCCACGAGCTTTAGGCCACCGCCATTCTTTGGCGGATCGGGCATGCATAGTAATGTACCGCTGGTGCCCACACCTGTGCCCGGGGCGCCACGCACACCCATCATTGTGCACGAGGAGTCGGGCCCAGATGACTGGAATTTGTGAGATTTTATATGCATATACACACACATAGCGTAGGCCTCTATTATCTATGTACATATATATATTTACATATATGCATATGTATATTTATATATTTACTGCAACCCATGTGCTGCGATCGAGAACTGTGTATGTTAAAGCTTACTTTAGACCTAAACTTACGCATAATGACAATGCACGCTAGTCGCCAGTAACTAGTAGCTACTTATCTAATGTTTGTATTTAAGATTACGCCCACTAGCTGAATAATTGATTGATATCGTCTGATTTGTGCGGCGGGGGGATTCTTATTTTTAAGTGCGCCATTGACAATTATTAATTACGCTGGGCATCAAAAAAGTTTCATATATAGAAATAAAATGTAATAAAATTTTTTGTATTTTCGTCACGTGAATCGATTTTTCTATTTATGCACTGGGCAATGGATCATTATACTGTGTAAATATGTATATAAAATGCTAATTGAAAAAAAAACCAGAAATATGTTTCATAAAAAAAGTTGTTTCTGGTTTTTATATTCAAAAGCAATTTTTCCACTGCCATAACTTGGTTCAAGATAAACAAACTTTGAAAAACAATGTATTTTTGATCGTGAGTTGGCATATAGATCAAGCAGAATTAATTGGCATTCATTCCCGTATATGGGATCAGGATAAATACCAAAGTCAAGGACACGTATATGGTGTTCATGTGGAATCACTGACCCATATCCCCTATTTTTATGGGGCGGAGTGTTGCCAATTAGCGCCCATGCATTGGGCACGAACCATATATTAGATTGTGTGGTCAACCAATTGATTATCACCAAGGATACACATATGTCCACACATTGGCTAGTTGACAGACAGCTCTGCGATGTCTTCCAAATCGGGTTTTCAGTTGTCCTTTGCGGTTCGTGGCGTGTGGTCAATGTGCGGTCCTGGCGATAATGTTGAAGACATTCAAATATTTATGGTTGCTGTGGACATGGCTGCAAATTGCAAACCATTTGGAAATCGCCAACGCTCAGACAAGTCAAAATATCAATGTGTGTAAGTGCCAAATCGATAGATAGATGCGAAAGCAATTCCAGTTGATAGGACTTGATGGGCTTGTGTAAACTCATTAAGCATAAAGTGGTTTGGTGGTTCAGTGGTTCAATGGTTCAATGGTTGAGTGCTTTTTGGGTTGACAGTGCAAACAATGCATGTACTGTGTGTATGTGTTTGTATGTATGTGTGATAGTAATGTCGTGTCCTTAACAGTTTTTATAAATGAGGTGGATAATGAGCCAGCCACGAAGGCCATTGAGGTGGTCCTCACCTATCTGAAGAAGAATCCCAGCTATGGTTTATCGGTGCAAATTGAATCGATTGAGGCGAATAAAACGGATGCCAAAATATTGCTGGAAGCAAGTAAGTTTTTCGAAAATAATGTATATAAGCCAAATAAAAATTAGAATTATCCCAATTCCATAACTAATATAAAATGATTGACTTTCATTCTCAGTTTGCAACAAGTATGTGGATAGCATTGATAAGAAACAAACGCCTCATTTAATACTGGACACTACAAAATCTGGCATTTCCTCGGAAACGGTCAAGAGCTTTACCCAGGCACTGGGATTGCCCACAATAAGCGCCTCCTATGGCCAGGAGGGCGATTTGAGGCAGTGGCGCGATCTGGATGAGTCCAAGCAAAAGTATCTGCTGCAAGTAATGCCGCCAGCCGACATAATACCCGAGGCAGTTAGGAGCATTGTCAAGCGGCTGAACATTACCAATGGTTAATAATATATACACACTGATCAAAAATCGACCTGAATTTTAGAAGTTCGCCGTACTTTTGGCGCCATGAGTAATTCAACAGAAAGAATTTTTCGAAAAACCAGTATTTTTCTTTGCTTAATTGCAGAGCAAACTTTTTTTTCATTTAGAAAAAATTTATTTAATTTCCACGGTGCGTTTCAGAGTTTTTTTTTGTGCTTGCATCATTAATTAACACTAATATTTTAAGATTTTATTAAAACAAAATTGTTTTCTTATAATGACGGATTTCTTGTAAAAATTAGAAAAGGTCTCCAGTTTTTATGGCGATTTCATTTTAGGGCGATGTTTTTTGAGTGTACATATGTAATTCACAATCCAATCCACTATTAATCGTCTTCCATACTTTAGCTGCCATTCTTTATGATGACACTTTTGTCATGGATCACAAATACAAGTCCCTGCTGCAGAACATTCAGACACGGCATGTAATTACGGCCATTGCCAAGGATGGCAAACGGGAGCGCGAGGAGCAAATTGAGAAGCTGCGCAATCTGGATATTAATAACTTTTTCATTCTGGGCAATTTGCAATCCATACGCATGGTCCTCGAGTCCGTGAAACCGGCCTACTTTGAGCGCAATTTCGCCTGGCACGCAATCACGCAGAGCGAGGGCGAAGTCAGCACTCAGCGGGATAATGCTACGATTATGTTTATGAAGCCGACGGCATTCACACAATATCGGGATAGGTTGGGCCTGCTGCGCACCACATTCAATCTGAATGAGGAACCGCAGTTGGCATCAGCCTTCTATTTTGATCTGGCACTCCGCAGCTTTTTGGCTATCAAGTGAGTTGGATTACTATTATTAAAGGTCTAAGGATTAGGTTTACTGTATGACCTTCATTTAAAAGTCGATAGTCATATTAAATTGACGGACAACAGAGCTTAACTATTTTTTTTTGGGTTATTTCTGGGTTCTCCCCAAGCAATACATAAGTTTTTTGTCATTTCTGCATTACAATACCCCAAGAAATCTTAATAATAGTATATATTTTCTATATATATATAGTCACGAAAAGTCAATTTCTTCTCGGGTGACAAATATAATCGTTTTTTTTATTTATGTACATGTGTACACAATAAAAAGGTGCTTGTTAAATTTGACAGCAACGTTCGAAAATAAGTCTTAACTGATGATATTTTTGTGCTCACCATATTTAATTGACTGTCTTTACTATTATGGAATAATTCTACTTTATGTTTTTGGATTTTTGTCGACGCATTAATTAACTCATTAATTACGTTAGAGAAATGCTGCAGTCAGGCGCCTGGCCAAAGGACATGGAGTATCTGAAGTGTGACGACTTTCAGGGTGGCAATACACCTGAACGCAATATTGATCTGAGGCAGTTTTTTACACAGGTGTTTACAGTTTAAATGGGGGAAACCCCTCCATCACTCCATCAATTATGTGTAATTATTGTTTACAAAATGCGCTCGCACAGGTTAGCGAACCAACGTCCTATGGCACCTTCGAGCTGGTCACGCAACCGCGGAAGCCATTTAATGGCTACAGCTATATGAAATTTGAAATGGACATAAATGTGCTCCAGATTCGTGGCGGCAGTTCGGTCAACAGCAAATCGATTGGCACCTGGACAGCTGGCCTCGACTCCCCGCTCATCGTCAAGGATGAGCAGCAATTGCAGAATCTGACCGCAGATACGGTCTATCGCATATTTACTGTGGTGGTAAGTGCTATCTATTGATTTCTCTCCTAGTCAGCTTTCTTATATGTTTCATATTCCACAAGCTAGGTGCCACATTCTAAATTAATCTTAATGATCTTAATTACAGCAAGCACCCTTTATAATACGCGATGAGACCGCACCGAAGGGCTACAAGGGATACTGCATCGATTTGATCAATGAGATTGCGGCAATAGTGCACTTTGATTATGAGATTCAGGAGGTGGAGGATGGCAAGTTTGGGAACATGGATGAGAAGGGCGATTGGAATGGGATTGTGAAGAAATTGATTGACAAACAGGCCGATATTGGACTGGGTAGCATGTCCGTTATGGCAGAGCGGGAAATTGTGATTGATTTCACTGTGCCATATTATGATCTGGTCGGCATCACCATTATGATGCAGCGTCCCAGTTCGCCCAGTTCGCTGTTCAAGTTTCTCACCGTGCTCGAGACGAATGTCTGGCTGTGCATTCTGGCTGCCTATTTCTTTACCAGCTTTCTAATGTGGGTTTTCGATCGCTGGAGCCCCTACAGCTACCAGAACAATCGCGAGAAGTACAAGGACGACGAGGAGAAGCGCGAGTTTAATCTGAAGGAGTGCCTTTGGTTCTGCATGACTTCGCTGACGCCGCAGGGTGGTGGTGAGGCGCCCAAGAATCTATCAGGTCGTTTGGTGGCAGCCACTTGGTGGCTTTTTGGGTGGGTAACAGAAACAGATCTTTTAATTATTAGTTGCAATTTTTCTTAATCTTTTAATTTTGGCCGGTAGCTTCATCATCATCGCCTCGTATACGGCTAATTTGGCTGCCTTTTTGACTGTGTCACGTTTGGACACTCCTGTGGAGTCACTCGATGATCTGGCCAAGCAGTACAAGATTCTTTATGCTCCCCTAAATGGATCTGCGGCGATGACCTATTTTGAACGCATGGCGAATATTGAGCAAATGTTTTATGAGATCTGGAAAGATTTATCGCTGAACGATTCACTGACGCCGTTGGAGCGTTCCAAGTTGGCTGTCTGGGATTATCCAGTGAGCGATAAATATACGAAAATGTGGCAGGCTATGCAGGAGGCGGGTCTGCCCGCCTCCCTAGATGAGGCAGTGAAGCGTGTGCGCAATTCGTCCACAGCAACGGGTTTTGCATTTCTCGGAGATGCAACGGATATACGATATCTGCAGTTAACCAATTGCGATCTGCAGGTGGTTGGAGAGGAGTTCTCACGCAAACCGTATGCAATTGCCGTCCAACAGGGTTCACATCTTAAGGATCAATTCAATAATGCGTAAGATCTCATGATGATTACTAAAGATTCGAAATATTTATTTTTACCTCACAGCATTTTGACATTGCTGAACAAGCGGCAGCTGGAGAAGCTCAAGGAGAAATGGTGGAAGAACGACGCGGCGCAGGCCAACTGTGAGAAGCCGGAGGATCAGTCGGATGGCATATCCATACAAAATATTGGCGGCGTCTTTATTGTCATCTTTGTGGGTATTGGCATGGCCTGCATTACTCTAGTCTTTGAGTACTGGTGGTACAGATATCGCAAGAATCCCCGCATTATCGACGTGGCCGAGGCGAGCTCTTCGCAAGCTAATTTCAAGGATGGCGGCAAGATGACTGACGGCGTCATCTTGGGTCAGACGGGCGACAAATTTGAAAAATCAAATGCCGCGCTACGTCCGCGCTTTAATCAATATCCGGCAACGTTCAAGCCGCGTTTTTAAAGATATAAAAAAAATATCATGCCGAGATCTATGTCTACGTCTATAGCAATTATGTAAACATGCAATATTCTCTCACATTTGTGTGCACTTTAAAGCAATTTTTAATAAATATGTGTGTTTCAAAAGAATTTAATTTTGTGTCGATTTGCAGAGTGAATAGCATACCATTATTATTTAGCAGTTCATAGTGCAGCCCTGTAGTTGCGTTGCAGCCCTGACTCGATAGATGCTTATCGATAAACTTGTACTCCATACACATCACTCACACTCAAAAAGTTGGAGAAAAGTGTGAAAATTTTTCAAATCTTTCAATAAACAAGAGTAGTTCTGAACTAAAAGAAGTAAATAATTGTTACCCGCGTGTGTTCACAAATAGCTTGCATGCGGCGCTTTAAGAAACTGTCCAAAAGTCACAGTGTGACGGGGACTCTAGAAATTGATGAAGCGCCGACGTCTGTCGAGACATCGGCAACAACACCAACAACTTTGGGAGGAGATGCAGCAGCGACCACTACGGCTGCGAATGTCGGATCGGGGAAGGGGGGTGGAGAGACTTTATTCAACGTTGATATATTCAAGCATTTCGATAAATCGGGCAGAAGTGAATTGTGTGTACATTATTATTATGGTATTTAGAGGGTATTCATTTTGAGCATTTCTCACCCAGCATAAAATACCTGAAGCAACAGCTGCAGGAGAGCCCGGAGAGTCCCGTCTTTGATAAGCATGGCGCATTTAAACAAGGCATCTCAAATGCCGTCTACGAGCTGCTGTGGCAAGCACTTCGCTTCAAGCTCAAAAAGGATATTGTGCTGCACGTGCTCACCGATGTGGTCGTAAGTCTTGGCCAAAAACAAACAAGCCTCGTAGCTATATATAAGCTAATTTTGTTTATTTTTTGTTTAAGGCGCTGCACAAAGAATTTCCTAGTCTCATACTAGATGTGGTGAATATATTGGACAGCGAGACATCGCTAATGACCGAGGGACTGCAAGAAGAGCGACATGGATTTGTACAAATTGTCAAGGATCTCGACAAGGTGCTGCCAGAGGCATTGCTTAAGGAGCGACTGGAAATTGATACGCTCCAAGAAGTGGGCATTGTGAAGAACAAAAGCTTCTACACCAAATTCATCAAAGTGAAAACAAAGCTATAGTAAGTGGTTGATTTGATAGGAGTAATCAAACTAGACAATAGATAATACATTTTCCACTGTATTTAATATATTACAGCTATAAGCAGAGGCGTTTTAATCTCTTTCGCGAGGAGAGCGAGGGCTTTGCCAAGCTGATCACAGAAATGAATCAAGATTTTGAGGAGCACACAACACCCGATGTCATCATGGACATCATCAAATCACTGATAGGTAACACTTAATATTTAATTTTAATTTGTAAACCTGATTTATATTCTCGATATTAAGGTTGCTTCAATCTGGATCCGAATCGTGTGCTGGATATAATAATTGAATCCTTTGAGACGCGTCCCGATCGCTGGAAGCTCTTTATACCGTTGCTACGCAGCTATATGCCCACTGGCTCCATAATATGCGAAGTACTCGGCTACAAATTCTGTCATTTTAAGGCGTCTCGCACACCTCGCTCCTTGCATCATGTCTGCGCATTGCTCCTGAAGCATGGCGTCATCGAGCTGAACGATATTTATGTGTGGCTGACGCCCAACGATGGAAGCATACGTGCAAATTGGGATGAGGAGTTGGCCGAGGCCAGGGAAATGGTGCGCAAACTTCATGTGATCTCCACCAACAAAAAGGATGAGGACAAGGAACCACCAGCACCACCTACAACTACGAAATTCGATGAGGTTTGCATGAACTTTCAGAAAAAATCATAAAGAATCTTACTTATCATTTATGCTTTCCGCAGGACAAATACAATGCTAATCAAAAGTTTGGCCTATGCGAGGCGCTGCTCAAGGTTGGCGACTGGGAAAATGCGTACAAAATTATACAAAAGCTGCCGGATCAATCGGTTGTGGTGCAAGATCCAATTGCACGTGCAATTGTCGAGCTTGTGCATCTTTCCGTCGAGCATATCTACTACAAGAGATGCTTCAAAGCGCCCGCCGGCCGCAAACCCAGTCGCAATCGTCTGTACGAAGACGCCAGCCTGGTGGCCAAGATGCAGGTGCGCGAATTTGCCGATCTACGCAAGTATACGTGGCCGATGGCGAATGTTTTGGGTCCGGCGATGCACTGCGACACGATTCTGATGTACAAAATGGTGCGGATCATGTGCAGCGTATTGCTCGACATGGGCGTGGACAGTTTAAATGTTCCGCCGCCGAATACGGATCAGGAGCAGCAGTACTATGACATCATCAGTTGCCTGGATGCGTGCATATTGCCCTCGATGCTCTATCTTGACAGCAATTGTCCAATGTCCGAGGAAATTTGGTCTGTACTCAAATTCTTTCCATATCACCTGCGATACAGTATGTACGGGCGCTGGAAGAACGACAGCTATCAGTTGCATCCGAATCTGATACGTCGGTGTGGTCTGGCGCAGCGGGACATCAAGGCGCTGATGAAGCGCGTCAGCAAGGAGAATGTCAAACAGCTGGGACGACTGGTCGGCAAGTACAGTCACTGTGCGCCTGGACTACTCTTTGATTATGTAAGTATAAATATAAATCATTGTCAAATCCAACACAAACTATACCTCTGGACCTATATTTTTAGATCCTTGTGCAGATCCAAATGTATGATAATTTAATTGGACCCGTTTGCGATATGCTCAAATATTTGACAAATCTATCATTTGACTGCCTTGGCTACTCCATCATTGAGTCCCTCGCTATGACGGGTCGTGGTCGGTTTAAGGACGATGGCACCTCGCTCTCACTGTGGCTACAAAGCCTCGCCTCGTTCTGTGGCAACATCTACAAGAAGTACAGCATCGAGATGAGTGGCCTGCTGCAGTATGTCGCCAATCAGCTGAAGTCGCAGAAGAGTCTCGATCTGCTCGTGCTTCGCGAACTCGTCCACAAAATGGCCGGTGTCGAGTCCTGCGAGGAGATGACCAACGATCAGCTGCAGGCGCTCTGCGGCGGTGAACAATTGCGTGGCGAGGTGATTTACAAATTTGCACTTTATACACAATAAATATTCACAAATTTTGTATTAATGATTTTTAGGCTGGCTACTTTAGCCAGGTGCGCAACATGAAAAAGTCATCGAATCGCTTGAAGGAGGCATTGGCCAACAATGATCTCGCCGTCACACTTTGCCTGCTAATGGCCCAGCAGAAGCACTGCGTCATCTATCGCGAAACGGCAGCGCACAGCCATCTGAAGCTGGTGGGCAGTCTGTATGATCAGTGCCAGGATGCGTTGGTGCAGTTTGGCACATTTCTGGGCTCCACGTGTTCGGTGGATGAGTATGTAGAACGTTTGCCATCGATTATCACAATGCTGCGCGAATATCACATCAATACTGATGTCGCATTCTTCCTCGCCCGTCCCATGTTTACGCATCAGATTAACGTAGGTGTTAACGAGATAATTCGGGAATGTCATTTAAGAATTTGTGTTTTTGTCTATTTTGTGATTGCAGCAAAAATACGATCAATTACGCAAATCGGATCCCAATGCAAAGAAGCTGACAACGACACAAAAGCTGCAAAAGTATCTGGATGCCACGCAGCTAATTATGAATCCCATTGTGGAGTCGGTGCGTCCGCTGCACAGTGCCAAGGTGTGGGAGGACATCAGTCCACAGTTTCTGGTCACCTTCTGGAGCCTGAGCATGTACGATCTGCATGTGCCCAACGAGATCTATCAGCGTGAGATTGGCAAGCTCAAACAGCTTGCTCAGCAAGCGGCCGATGGCAAAGATTCGGTAAAAGCAATAACAACAATAAATATTCGAAATGGAGAATTTATAAATAATAAGCGTGTCGTTTGCAGAATCAGTCCAAGAACAAAAAGGAGCAGGAGCGTTATATAGCGCTCATGGAGAAACTGATTGATGAGCGTAAGAAGCAGCATGAGCATGTGGATAAGACACTGCAACGGCTGCAGGAGCAGAAGGATGGCTGGTTCCTGTTGCGTTCGGCCAAATCGGCGAAGAATGATACGATTACACAGTTCCTGCAGTTGTGCCTCTTTCCGCGCTGCACCTTCACTGCCCTGGATGCACTCTACTGTGCCAAGTTTGTTCAGACCATACACAATCTGAAGACTGCGAATTTCTCCACGCTGCTCTGCTACGATCGGGTATGTTTATCCACCTCTAAATCTGATTGCTAATTATCTCTAAAAAATGTAAATCCATAGCTCTTCTGCGACATTACGTACTCGGTGACATCCTGTACGGAGGGTGAGGCGACGCGTTATGGCCGCTTTCTGTGTGCCATGCTGGAGACGGTGATGCGCTGGCATTCGGATCAGGCAGTGTTCAACAAGGAGTGTGCCAATTATCCTGGCTTTGTGACCAAGTTCCGCGTTAGCAATCAATTCTCGGACACAAACGATCATGTGGGCTATGAGAATTATCGTCATGTGTGCCACAAGTGGCACTATAAAATCACCAAAGCGATTGTGTTCTGTCTGGACTCGAAGGACTTTATGCAGATACGCAATGCGCTCATCATATTGATGCGCATCCTGCCCCACTATCCGGTCCTCTCCAAGCTCGAGCAGATCATTGAGCGCAAGGTGGACAAAGTGCGCGAGGAGGAGAAGACGCAGCGACCCGATTTGTTTGCCATCGCCACCAGTTACATTGGCCAACTGAAGTTGAAGACGCCGCATATGTTCAAGGAGAGCGATTTCCATCAGGTTGCCGAGCGTCCGGTCAAGGACAGCGTGCCCTCATTGCCAGTTAGTAACGCCAAGGTGCTCTCCACGGAGAAAACAGCAGCTGTTGCTGCTGCAACTGCCACAACAACAACGTCCATGACACCAATGAAACCAGTCACTGTTTCATCCTCCTTCTACAGCAACGAACAAAAGACAGCCGGTGGCAAAGAGCTGCAGGACGCTAAGGCTGGTAAGTTCTAATTCTGCTTATTGCGATTGCCAAGGAAGCTTAGTCTCTCTTCCTGGCAAGCGCTTGGTAGTAGTTTTTTAGTGCTTAGCTTAATGCCCTGCTCCTCTATTCCAGGTGCCGCAGTGCGAGGCGTGGTGAAGCTTAGCAAAGCGGATGGGAGCAGCACCACAACGGTGGCTTCCATCTCAAAGTCCATTTCGGCGCCGGCAACAAGCGAGCGTGAACGCGAAAGTAAACGGGACTCGAGTGGAGGAGGAGGAGGAGGAACAGGAACAACGCAGTCGCATCGCAGCAACGATGCCAAGGAGGATCTGCAGTCGAGCGGCAGTGGCGCCAACAACAACAGCAGCAGCAATAACAACACGAACAGCAGCAATGGCAGCGAGCAGCGACGCAGTCGTGAGCTGGAACGTGATCGCGAACGCGAACGGGAGGAGCGTCACAGCTTGAGCAGCACACGCAGCTCGCAGCGTCCAAGCAACAACAAAGACGGTCGCATCGAGTTGCGCACCGAGGCGGAGCTGCAGCAGCGGGCCCGCGAACGGACGCAGCGTCTTGAGGAGCAGGAGGCGACCACTCTGCGCGTCCACAAGCGCGAAAAGCTATCGCGTCGCGATGAGCGCACTCAACATCGACACGATGGCGTCGAAACGGTGGATCTTGTTACGGGCAGCGGCAGCAGCAGCCAGGAGCATCCACGCAGCCACTACGAAGAGTACGAGGGACGCCAGCGAGATCGCGATCTGAGTTCGGTGTCCAATGAGAGCAATGGTTCCCTGCAGCATCGACGCAGTCACGAGAGAATTGAATATAATAAAGGTATGCTTAAAACTGACGACTCTCCTTCGAGCACATGCAACTAATCCAATTTGCAATATCCATCCATCGATTTAGATTCTAAACGTCGTAAAATGGAATCGTCGTCGTCAAGTTCAAAGGTTAGTAGCATCTGGTTGCATACATAGTACGCTAAGACAACGACCAGACAACGGAGGGCATTAAAACTGACAACAATAAACAAAACAAAAAGAGTCATAATGAGCTATCAACGAAAGCGGCGATTAACAACAACAATTATAATTCGCACACATGACTCCTACACCAGAAGAGATGTCAGACCAACCCAACGCAACGCAAACCAAACCAACAACGAACCAAACAACTCACCAAAAAAAAAAAATGATCATAAATTCTACTGGACACAAATTGCGGATCTCGTCCTCGTTAAGCAAGTGCCATCCTCCTGGGGAAGAAGTAGCCTAGTTTTAATGTCTCCATATTTTTAGTAGATAAGCGCATAGTTCAACTGTATTTAGTATTTAATTGCCAATATTTGGAGTGTAATTGAATTTGAGGCAGCTTTTTTAGAAAGAGTAGCAGCCGTTTTTTTCTATGCAATTCAAAATTGTTTTGTTATGTAGTTTATGTGTAAGCTAGTTACATAAGTGGACGACAGAAACAACTACTGAAGGATGGCAAAGACGAACGGAGCTTACAGTCGTGGAAGTCGCTGTATACCCTGTAAAGATGCACACCTGCACCGGGAATATCTGAGAAGACACAAAGCAGACGAGGCAAAATGAAAATGATCAACAGTTTTCAAATAAATTCAAATCATCATTGCATCAATTTCAACTATGAAATCAACTGAAACTCTGGACACATTTAAATCGAAGCTGAACGAATTAACGCCAAGAGAAACACAATCTGAATATGTAGTTGATCCCAACCAAGGAATCGAACAATATCCATCCATATCATTTGATGATGTAACCCAACGAGAGCAGTCGTTATCTTCGAGCACATTCCCCACTGATGAGGCCAAAGCAAATTCAATCGACCAGGCAGCAATATAATCCAAGCTTCCAAAATTCATCAGAAGATCATCAGAAATCCATAGCTGAATAAGAAGCGAACAACATGTAATTATTTATCGAAACAACACCAAAATACTTCGAAGGAACCAACCAGACGATTTGAAAGACACATCTACAAAGACGATGGGAACTTCTTTTAAAACATTCATTCAACAATTTAAAAAAAAAAATGGATCACTCATTCCCCAGAGCATTCCGCGGAAGCAATATTCAACCCAACACATTGATATTTTTGATGACCTGAAAAAATCTTCACTTGAGCACTACAACATATTAAAAAAAAAAAAACAAACAATGAAAAGTTTCGAGAAATGCAACAATAAATCTTCAAAGG
The DNA here is from genome assembly GCA_035044105.1 of Drosophila nr. perissopoda 5 BK-2023a. Taxonomy (NCBI): domain Eukaryota; kingdom Metazoa; phylum Arthropoda; class Insecta; order Diptera; family Drosophilidae; genus Drosophila; species Drosophila nr. perissopoda 5 BK-2023a. Next base: position 4,174,527 of record JAWNMK010000398.1, read on the forward strand.
CAACAAATTCACCAAAATATTCCACCGAGCCTAAAACCATAATCCAAGCCATAGCCGATGTGCAATCTGGAAACAAAGACTGCTGAAGGACTTACAAAAAAGTAACCAGCTTAAATGGAGACCCAACTCAATCAACAACCCCATCTCTATTCCAAGGGACCAATAACTGGCAAAGAAAAAAAAACAACCGACAAATTACCAAATGGAAACCTTTTTGATGCTGGATGTTTTACTACGACTCTGCGGCTTCTCCAGCTTGATATGCAGCAGACCAGCGTTTAGTTCTTAAAATCCCGTTGATCTTGATCTCCTCTCGTGTGCGGACGGGTAAGTGATCAGCTCGTTGTGGGGATAAAGGACAACCAAAGGACAACCTTTGGGGACAAAAGGGATGGGGCTGGGACAGGGGCGCGCGACGGTTTAGTGGCTGGTTAGGTGTGGTCTTTTCTATACACTTATTTTAATTTCATTTTTGAGTTTTTGTTTTTTTTTTTTGTTTGTTAATTTCTTACACGACAACAAAAACCATCCGTTTAAATTGCACAAATTGTGAGTGGTTGCCAATTATTAACATTGTACCATTACAGAAGGTTGAGGAGCTCGTAGATAGTGTGAAGAAGGCGCGCGGCCTCAAGACCAAAGAGCGCAACAAGGACAAGATGTCCGATGAGGAGCGCGATGCGCGCAGGGATCGCAAGATGGGTCGCAAACGGGATCGGAACGAGGAGTCTGGCAGCGGCGATCACAAGCGTCGGCGCGAAGGTGAGACGATAAAATTGCCACTTTTATACAGGGCATTCAAGATTTAACGCAATTTTCAGCACAAAATGGCGATGACGATTTGCGTGAACGGGAACGCCATAGAGTAAGTTAAATATATAGTTATATATATATATATGATCTGGCTAATATTTATCTGCTGTATCCACATAGGATAAATCCTCCCGTGAACGTTCAATTGAGAAATTCGATCGGGAACGCGGCGGCAGCTCGCGTGGAGATGATCGACAGTATGGCTCGAAGTCGTCCCGCTTCTCGAGGATTAACTACTGAATTCTATTTTTCGTATCTTGGAACGCATTTTGAAATAACCATACCGAAACAAATAATAAAAATATAATTTTTTTTCTATTTTAACGTAAAGTGAAACTAATTTGTGGAAATTGTACAATTTTCTAGTGTGTATTTTAAAAAGTTAATTACAAAATAAACTCAATGTAAAGTTAAGCAAAACTACGTTTAAAAATGTATACTTTTAATTCTGTTTAAAAATTGATTTGGCGGTTTTTTTTCGATAAGCGTTCCGATCATCCTTTCTGCCATTCACAGGGTTGCGGGAACTGTTGTGAATAGCCTTTCAAGTATCGATACTTTTTGCAAGCCGTTTCAAAAAAACAGTAACCCTAATTTCACACTTGCCACCGTTATGACAAATTTAGTACATTTTCTTAGTATAAAGGACATATCGCTGCCGAATGTCCTGTGGCCACACGTGAAGGTGAAGCTCAGAGGCACAGAAAAAACTTCAGTCTTCAGTGCGTGTCCCATCAAATTGGCAATGGCAATGGCCCGGCGGCAGTTCGATATCAGTAAATACATAATTTTCCACAAAAATCAAATCAAATTGTTTGCTGTTTATATGAAAACGGCAAATCTAATGCAAAACTTCAACGTACTAAAGCGTTCGCTGTAAGAAAACGCTGCTGCCGGAGGAGGAGGCAGGAGGAACGAGGAGTTGGGGCGCTCTGCCGCTGTCGCCGCCTAGCCCCCACCAGTACATTCACAACAGTTTTGCTATGTTTGTGTTTGTGTGTGTGTGTGCCGAAAGTTGTTAGTGCTACTAAAATTACATCAATTATTATTATGCGATATGCGGCGTCAGCAATAAGCAAGCCAAACAAGTGTTAAACCTCAATAGAAAACGAACAACAAACAAAAGATCTAATTTACAATACATATTTAAACGAAATTGAAAATTAATTATTGAAGCAAAAGAAATGGGCAGAAATACTAAAACATTGGGTATATCTGCTAATTGGCACATTAAAAACATTTTGCAACGGTAAGTTTTATTTATAAAAGAACCTCATCTGGTATCTGTTTAATATAAATATATATGTATGTATAACTTACATAATATTATACAGTGGTAGCTCATCAATTAGATTTGTATAAAATAATCATCAGTTTGCCTTTTAAATTCTTCTGGTTGTTACATTTTTCCAAAGAAACAACTATCTCTCAAAATTCAAAAGTATGAGTTGTAATAAACTCTGAAATCTAAGCGTTCCATTTATTGAGAGACTACTGTATTTACTTGGCTTTAGCCTGATCCTGTGCACGTTTTTTTTTTTAATAAATACAATCATTATAATTGCATAATAAAAAGCCGAGTTTTAATTGACAAATATACTATATAGTTTCCCTTGTCATTTGTATGAGCATCTGCCAGGTTATAAACCTAATGAGCCTATTTTGATGCAACTAAAAAGCGTTTCCTAATTTTGATGGTGTTGTAAAAATGAAGCTAATACTTTAGCTATCTCTCTCGCGTTCACTCTCTCGATTTGCTTGCTCTCCCACGCCACGAAAGGCAAACATCTGTTTTTGCAGACAGGCAGGCAGGCAGGCGGCGTCAAGTAATGCGCATGTCACATGTGATGCCCACGCTAACGGTACCTACTCTAAACAAAAACAAGTTGTCACAACGACGCCGACATTGTCTATATTTTTACGTCACAATGCGTTATCGCTGCTGACGCGTTTCCATTAGGACTGCAAGCCATAATAACAGCAACATACAAAAGCAGCTGCAGATGTAGCGCGCAAAAGCATGCTAAGTTTTCACTGGGAGCGTGTATGTGTATGCTACAGCATTGCAGGCGCCACGTTGGTTGATTTTCTTTTGTCATGTGCACTATACACACATACACATCATTGCATTTTCAAGTATAACGATTTGCCTAGCTGCATTTCAATTTGATCAGTGGAGCTTGACAAGTGTCTATCGATATCGCTTTTAATTATCGAATTGCTTTTCTAATCAATTATGCATCACTGTCATGAATCGTTTACTCACACATAAATATGTATGTAGCGACGGCTTGTGTGGGAGTGTATGATTTTTTTTCTTTGTGGTCTTTCCTTTTGGCCATGCCCAAGGCAATAACTATTGTCTATTTGTCACGCCCCAACCAGTCTTACATTTATTTGCCTCTCAACGCCACTGATTTACTAGATGAGTATTGCGTGTCTTTCGTCCTTCGTACATGGCCATCGCAAAAGTCTAATAAATTTCTCATCCTTCTTCTTCTTCGTTATTATCTCCATATTTTGTTTGCTACTTTGAACTACTACTACTACTACTGCTGCTGCTTTCTGGCTATTTTCGCTCTTGGTTTCGTTGTCAAGCGTCCTTGAGCAGTGCCAGCCCATTACATAACGCATCACTGCCTTGCTTTGTTGCTATTTAGTTTTGTGTGTGTGTGTGTGTGTGAATTATTAAATTTTATTCAACGTACTTATAACGATCTCGAACAACAAAAAGTTTGCGTTCACACAATGAAATGCTTAAGGCGATTGAACTCAAAGTACTCCTCTTTTCCCCACTTTTTATGCGACCAGCTTTCAGTAAAACATCTCTTTGAAAAAGTTTTGTGTTTTTTGAAGCTATATAAGCTGTGCGGCTGCGGTTTTTGGTTATTGTTATTGCTATTGGGTTTGTTTTTGCGAAAACCCTTAACAAGTAGCGGTTAGTCGCGATTTTGAGCATAATGTTTTTGGTTCAACGCGAATTCGCTGCAGAAATAAATGGAATGTAATTTTAATCTGGAGTACTTTTACTTTAAATTTAAAACCCTTATGAAATATGCCTAACTTTACATTTTTTAGTGTTGTAAAATGTATTTAATTAAAGAGGAAATTGTAATTTTTCGATTGATGTAAGCTCAAAATAGTTATTACAGTTACTAAAGTAGGCATTCACAATTGGCTAAGGATTCAAACTTTGCTAGGACTTCACTTTAGTGCGACACAAGATTGTGTCTCGGGATCTCAGTCACGTGTCCTTTGTTGGCATCAGTTATGTGCACCCAAGTGCATGCTGTATTCAAGTACAAGGATAATGTGTATGCACAAAACAATTTGTGTGCACATTACAGATATCTCTTATATTTGTAGTGCAGTTTGAAAGCGCCAGTCAGCTTACCACCACCGTCATCCTTCATCCTTTATCCTGACAACTGGCTAAACTGCTTGGCTGTCCTTTTTTCTTTTATTTTTTTGTGGCCCAGATATGGATCGATATGGAAATGCCATGAACCTGATATTGAAATACCGAAAGCAGCACATTTGTACACACATTGTGTGCATACATTTTCAATGGCAGGCAGAATGGAATCGCACACATTGGCAGGCACTGTGTACACTGTAATTACAAACGAATTACGTCTCGGTCTTATTATCCTTGCACACACACACACATAGTAATAATTAATTCAAACTGCATGTCCCAAGAATGCCCTCCTTCGCTTGTTCACTCAATTATTAATTCCAATTAACAATGAAAATTGCTGAACAAAATATTAACACTGCGAATGCAGAAATGCAGAAAACAATCGTTATGCAGATGTGAGAGTCCTTTCAACTATTTATTTACACTATATCTGAATCAGACCTTGAGCTGCAACTCTTTACTGATGTGACTTTATTATCGGTGAGTAATTTAAATTAATATAACATTATCAACGGGTATGGATTTAGTACTGACTCATTTTCTATTTTTATATAAAACTTATAGTTAGTAATAAATTTATAAAAAGCGGCTCTGTAATAATCTTCAGTCATTTTTATTTGTTCATATTTTATGTTTTTAATTTGAACAGAAGCTAAAGACGAAAATACATACAGTATAAGTTGAAACACTTGACTTTTTACCAGCAAAAATTGTATTATTATTATCATACTTATATTTGTTCTATAATAATTATTTGTATTATTACTATTATTATTATTATTATTAAATATTATATATTTATTTTATGTGTAATAAATAAATCTATTATATTCAAAGTTCATTCATTACATATTTTATTTGCACATTGTATTTCGCTCAATATAAATTATAAAATTGTTTGAACTAAGCAAGCCCACTGTGCAGCCGGCGTTTTGTTCGCTCTCTTTTCACTCTCCCTCCCTCGCTCTCGTGCCTCTCGCTAACTTTTTCGCTCGCTGTCTAGTTCTCTCTGCGAGCGTGTGTGTTCATGTGTCTGTGTGTGTGTTATGAGTTTTCCTGCTGCTGTTTGTTGTTCTGTTTCAGTTCTCGGCTTATGAGCGCGCAATGCAGTTTGTTTTTCGTTCGGTCGCAAAGAAATTAAAAAATAAATGAATGTATAAATTATTATAAACAAAATGTTAATCTAAATATAAATATTTACAGTTATCTGTGATTTGGCATACACGTGTTTTTATTGTGTCAAAATTGCGCCAATTTCGCGCATAGAAACTTAAACACGCAATTGAATTTTTTGATAATATAACATATTTAAGCATGCTGTGCCAATAATTGATGTTATTTATAAACACCACAAAATAACTCAATGTTTCAAAATCCAAAAAAAATCGGAAACACCAGACTAAAGGCACAGCTGCTCTTTGACGTGCTGTCGTGGGAAATCAAAAGGGAAAAACTCACTTGAAAATATAAAGCAAAAATTCAAAACGTGCGTAAGAACTACTATGTTATAAAATAAATTGTTATATATTTTAAATATACCATATAAATTCTGTACTATATATTTAAACTCTGTCTGTGTGCGTGTATTTTTAGACATTTATTTTTTTCATAATTTGTTTTCCAAATGCAATGAATTTTCCATCCAAAAAGGTGTACTTCTCATGTTTATTTTGGCTTTTTGGCTCTGCAGCGCTTCACCCACCCGATCTCTTTACCTCTCTCACACGCTCTCTCTCTCTCTCTCCCTCTCTCTGCCTCTCTGTGTGTCGCTTCTGTTTTTCTTTGCCGCAATGTTTTGGTCTTTGTATGGCGAGCGCATTACGCATTCCAACATCTTTTTTAGTCCAGTCATTGGCGGGGAACGAACTCTGTGCTACATTGCTCTTCTTCCAGGGTTAAGACAATAAAACCGTCAAAATCACAGAGTCTGTCTACGAAAACTCAACTACAATTATTGCTGGTATATCTTGCTTGCGCTGAAAGGTCTTACAACATTTTCAGGGCCATGGCTGTTTGACTCTATCATTCCGACAGTCAGTCAGTTTGCAAGTCTTTTAATCTAGGGCATATTTTCATCAAAACGTATCTTTCTGTTCTTTGAAAGTCTTTTAAGCTTAGGGTATATTTTCATCAAAAGTTGTCTTTCACATAATGATGGAATCAATTACTTTACTGTTTTATCAAATCAAACTTTGTTATCTGAAATTTATTTACCTAATGCCTAAATACCTTGAGATATTTTCGTTGTAAATTTGCTGACCACATTACTATCTATAAGAATGACGAATAATAGTTCATAATTAATAACAAAGGCTCAAAAAGAAAAAATACCGATAATAGTTTCGATAACAACATTGTGCAAGTTGTGTGTTAATTCTATGCATAATATCATTTAATTTATAATGAGTAGCTTGGACAAAGGTCACTATCTATTGTATGATATTTGAAAATTGTTTTTAAAGCTCATTGATATCATTTTGATCAAGTTTCGGACCAACGTCTAAGCCCAAACTAAACTTCAAAGGTAAAAAAAATTACTATGATATAATAAATTGTTTAGATCATACTAACCGAAAACTCGGGACATCTGAGTTTTATTCGAACAGGTTTCGGTTTATTTGGATGTGAAATAATGAAACTTGAAATATTTTTTAAACTTAATAATGCTGAGAACTGGCACAAAAAATAAATCAATTCTCGATGTGTTTGTTTCTGATAAGCAGTGTTCTCGATTTTGACAAATGTTTTAATTAATATGTCAATTACATTAGTTGCCATTGACCCAGTTCTAGGGACCCCCACTTCTCATAAATGTGCTGAAACTATATGGGGGTGTGAATTGATGGAATTTTAAATATTTTGTTATCTCAAAAGCGATGAGAAATGGAACATCAAAATCAAAACATCGACTTTTTTTGTGATAAGAATTCTATGAAATCGCAATGCTCGATTTCGCTTAATGTTTTATTCAGTATAACAAGTTGCCATTGCTTCAGTTCAATAAACCCTCGCCACACATAAATATGTGGTTGCCACATGCCCCCTGCTTATCAAGGGCAACAACACACCAATTACGAAGGCGCATGGGTGCCAAATACAAAGGCTACATTTATTTCAGGGGGTTTTTATCCCCAGACCGATATAACCAAACACTCTCCCTGCGCTCCCTCTTCCCAAGCCAAGAATTCGCGCTTATCGTTTGTCGCCAAAAACCGTAAAATGAATTTACGGCGATTTGTGATATTCATTTGGTTGTTGTTGTTGATGTTTTGGTCATTTTTTTGATTGTGAACTTCGTAAATTTGCGGGTTGTCTGCGAAGATTGATTGAATTTTGCTTAACGATTTTGTGAGAGCTGAGAAAAAAAATATGAACGTAATTGGAATTGGAATAAAAATATTTATAAATTGAACATTGACTATAAGTAACTTAATCACGCCGAAGATTTCATACCCTTGCAGACCGACATCTAAATTTTGGTACTGAGTTCCAAATATAATTTTGTTTTTGTGCGTTTTAAATAAATTTGATTTATATGTGTTCGCAGAACTGCACATTTGTGTGGCTATGTCAGGCAGGGTGAATATTTATTGTATGGGATTGGAGATGCTGTCTTCCATGCATTACAAACTTCACGACAAAATCATAATGCATTCTGGCAAGAGCATAAAACATCAATAAATTGAGTTAAAGTGGGAACGCGTACGAGTAAGCTCGACGCACAGAAAAAACACCAATAAATGAGCTGCTCTTAGTTTGTCTAGGGAACCGTAAAAATTATAATGTCTTTCATTTCAAATATAATAAAAAATATGTAATTAACTTTTATAAATCAGTATCCAAGCGTATCAAATATCTGAAGGGTTTCATTAAAATAGGCATTATCTAATACTATATAAGCTCTCCTCGGAGACAATGAAAAGAATTTGTTCTATAAAAAAAATTACTGTTATTTGGTTAAGGGCATAACTGTATATAATGAGCTCCCCTATGAGTAAACAGTAAGCTCACATAAGTTTATTGCTGCTCTCCAACATAAAATGCATAATAAACTTAATAAACTGAGTTGTGCCTTCACTTGGCACTTGACTACCTCCTCTCAAGGATAAATGATTTGAAATTGCACTTTGCCACCCCTTGCCCCAATCCACTGCTTAGCACTTGACACACATTCAGGGCTCAGAATCCGGAAGGCGGGAATTGTGTGTGTGGTGCATTATTGAAATTTGGCATTGCCATAGAAATGCAAATGCGACGAATGCATTCGAGTATCCACATATTTACCTACATATACATATATATATATATATATATATGTAAATATTTGAATATTTGTACATAGGCATTCGTATTGTCTAAACATGTGGCAATTGTTTTAAAATTGTTTGGCACTCATAAATTGCATGAGTTGGCAGCTGTTTCTCGTTTTTACCAGGTTCCAAGTTTCCCTTTAGCTGGAACAGGTTAACACAGCTCATTACCGGTTTTAATCAGATGTATTTACAGTATTTTGCGGCTTGTTGCCATTCTCTGTTTGCCTTTGATTTTGACTTGGCTGGATATAAATTTTTTATTTGAGCTTTGTTTCCATTGTGCATCCGTAATAAAAACAATTTGTAATTGACTCGGCGCGTGCAGCTATCGATTAACTCTATAGCCATGTGTAAGGTCAAAGTTTAAGGACTAGATTGCCCCAAAACTGAATTTAAGTACAAAAGTTGTTTTGCTTGCATAATCATTACCACAAATATATAGATATGTATATATATTTTTATTTGTATATCGATCCGTTGATGTAGTAACAAACACATCTGCCATATATAGTACGCTCCAATGCCAGACTGCATTTGCGAAATATATATGTAAATACACATATATATATACAATTTGAATATCTGCTAGAAAAAGGCAAATTTTTTCTTGGTACGCGTCCAAAAAATCTCCGTCTATTACCCATGAACAAATGGCGTTTTTAATAATTCACATTTGCGTTTCTATGCCCTATAACCTTACTATGAATATCATTGGGTATATCTAAATTGGCCTTGTGTCTTAACAAAAGGCTAAGCACATAAGCCACTCAATTGAATCGAATCTGTCTGGTCTTTTCGCTATTTGATCTCCAGAACTATAAGCTCTACATTATTGAAATTTACTGTAAATATCATAATGAACTTTTGCCGAGACCATTAACGAGTCGACCAATCTTGACGTAAATTTCTGGCTACATAAAGTTCCCCTCTTCAAACTTGAACTTGAATTTGAATTCGAGTGAAACAGTCTAAACAAGTTTGCCAGCGGCTAAAAACGGCTAAAAATATTCTATCCACATAAATATTTGCATTTATTATAAAAAACAGACTTTCAGCTCAATGGCCAAAGTAAATAGTTAACGGCTGAAAAAATACGTCAATAGAATTTGTGTTCAAGTCTTGCCTCAGGTGTCGGGAAAACCGGAAAAACACACAGCCAATAGTACATAATTCATTGCGGACAGCGGTCAATATTGGGCAAGAGTCAATAAAATTATTAAGCAAATAATTATCTCTCCCATTTTGCGATGAATTCTATTTTTATAACCTGAATCCAATAACAATGGACCGAAAAGGGGTCTAAATATGTTTAACAAATTGTATAACAAGTTTCCCGGTTCCTCAGTCGTTGCCCTAAAATTGGATCATTTTACAATCACAGAGATTATATATCCCTTATTTAATTTTGTTTTGTTTAAATTTAAATTTAAACTTTAATTAACATTATTAAATATTAATTTTCTATAATTTTTTTTTGTTTTCATTATAAACTAGTAAATTAATTCCTACCTTTTAATTTTATATAAGTTAATTGGTAACTTCAATTTTTATTTTAAATTCCATTTCAAATTTGTATATTTGAATAACCTCTTTTTACAAAATGTGGACTTTTTACACATTAAATAAAAAAACATTTTGCGCATTTTTACTCTACATTAATCTTTATTGTGTGTACCTTGGCAAAATATTGATCATCTGTAGAAATTTCATTAAGATCACCTGTGAAACGCGGAAGAAAATTGTGTTTATACTCCACAAGTATTTCCTGTATACACACACACACACCCACACACACACACTTGTATACACACAAACCTACGCACAAACAGTGTATATGCATTTTTTTTTTAAGTGTTGGTTTGAATATCGCAGATTGTTAATGAGTAGGTAGACACTTGTACTCAGGTTATCTCCTAGTCGAGCGCTCTCCACTGAAGCATTCTTACTTTTTCTGACTAATATTAAAGCTAAGAAATTAAAGATACTTTCTCAATTCAATCGGCATTTCTATGTTAGCACTCATTACTCTATTTATAACTACTTTTTTCTTCATTGTCAGTTTACAATTCCATGGCGATTGACCTTCAATTGTCCAATTAACTTGTGTGCGCTCTTGTTGTGGACATGTTTACTTAGTTGTTACCTATGCCCACCCACCAGTCCAGTCCCTTCAGTTGTTTTAATGATGACTAATTGAAATCTTTTTTCCATTTTAAATTTCTTCAGGTGTTTCTTTTTAAGATTCCTTTGATCTATTTTTGAAACCGTACAAATTGGTGTTTTTGCGAATTGCCTATCTTTGCCGGCTGGCATATAAATCAGGCCTTAAGCCGCTTAACCCCTTTGATTACCGGTTAATTGCGATTAAGTGATTAGTTAACGATTTTATGTCAGAGTCACTTGAAAATATTTGCAGATAATTTTTGCCCGATTTGTTTGTTTTGCTGCCCATTTAATCACCTCTTTGGCCTACTGACGGGAATAAAAGAATTCAGTTAGTGGGTAAGTCAATTTCGGAGGCTATCCAATTGAGAATTGTAGAGTATTGAGCCTTGAGGTACATACGTAGCTGTGACGCAAGAGATTGAATACATTTTGCGATCTTTCAGGATGAGTAAATAGAACTTTTGATTTATGCTCGAATAGAATAGCAAATAATTTAGCTGAGGCCAACATCACAACATCGATATGAGAAAAATTGCATTTTCAATTGATTTGAGGGTAAGGCAAAATAATTAAGAAAACGGTCAAGAAACGGGGACTGTCTGCAGTCAATAAAGATCGCGTCTCGGCATTGCACTTGACTGTTTACAGAATGTCAACACATCAATTGCTCGAATTACTCGAATGTTCAGCTATAATTTTTAGAATGTCTGCGATCCCCGCGATCTATGTATATAGATAAGCTGCAGCCGTAACGAGATCATATTGAATATTAACTGTAATTGGGGTGTGCTATCAGGCGGCGACTTTGCGGCTTTGTAGCTTTCGCGCCTCCAAATTAAAATCACCTATTATCTTCAGCGCTGAGAGGCCAACAACAAATACAAATAAGAATGAAGATTCTTGGGCACGCCGAAGATAATATACCCTTGCAAACCAGCGTCAGCGTATAGGTTTATATCGGTGCTTTATGTTTTATATAGATTTTTCATATTGTTAAACAAAAAAGTTTCTTAATACAAGAACTTTAACTTTAACTTTTAGTATTCCAATTCGATCAGCTAATATATATGTAAAGCCTGCAACAAAAATATATATAGATATAGATGTATGCCAATTTTTTATCAAGATAATTTTAAACTAAAGTTGTGCATATGGAAGATGGATTCTACAACTGATCCTGATATGATTATGAAGGTATATATAGTTTATGAGTTACACACTTAATGACAAGCTTATATTACCCTCTACAAGGAGATGGAAAAGCAGAAGATACCGTTTGTGTACTTAACTTTTATTGTTGCCATTATTATGGCAATTAACAAGCGGTGTCTAATTTTGTGTGGTGCTAAGTGCACTGGATTTAACCAGTTAAAGTACAAAAATCGCGGGGTGTCAATATTTACTTGTGAGTGCCAATAATTCCTATAGCATTTAAAAGTACTGACGTCTGATTAAATCGATTGCCACTTAACAAAGGAATTTAACCAAAAGGTATAAATGTGTAAGATTCCCAAGTTGGACCATACCAATACAAATATCATTTACGTTTTATCTCAGCTATGATCGATAAAAGAAGTTATTTTCTTAAGGTGTATATGATAATATTACATATAGCTGCTGTTTTGATAGCTTGTTTTTCAAAGAAGGACTTGTCCAATTTATAGCGTATTGAAAAGTTTATTTCCTAGTTCATAAAACATGGTCAAGGATTTTTTCGATATTCTGTTGCGTATAGATAGGCAAAAGTTGAAAAATCAGTGATAACAACCTCTATGTCGTATCTCTGTAATATTTTGATTACTAACAGTTACGCTTATTCGAATTTTTGAATTTTAGCTCCAAATTTCGTTCGGTTCCGATTCGATGTCCTGTAAAAATCATATCGAGAACCTTAACGAAAATAGCTTTCTTATTAGTTAAAATAAATGGTTGAGACGCCTTTCAGACTTCCTAAATGAACATCAATGTCATTTCTTTGGATTAGATTCCAATCACAGAAGCGCTTCAATGCCAATTGTGAATGATATGGCTTCGGTTGTAGTCCGATAATTAATATCAACATCGGCAAAATGCGGAGATTCTATTTGTTTGGCTACGCGTGATTTTAGCACATGCAGTTATTGTTGGCTACTTTTCATATCAATTGATTGCTTTTTTTGATGATATTTAGACTGACAACAGCTTTGGGGGTATTAATACCATTAAGTGGGAGTCTTCAAGCCAAGTGAAATTTCTGTGTCCTAACCAGTTTACGTTGGTTATTGTGGCAGGTCGGTCGTTGAATCTGTGGGCCTGATAAGCCTTACGATTAGGTTAAGTTAAATTGTACACGGAGATTATTGTGTTCGAAATTAATGAGAAGTGATCACAAAGTGCTGTCGGATATTAAAAGGTTGTTTTCCAATAATTTCGAGTGACTTTTATAGCTTGTTCTGTTCAATTTCTGTCTGCAAGTCGAAGTTACCAACCAGTTTATAATGAATTACATACAAATTTGGATTTTTATCTTAAAAATTTGAATGTACAAATTTTTCATTTACATTTCTTTTTGCAAATTTTTCAACATGCCCAAGTTCAAGAGTTTGTTTTTGGTTTCCGATTGCCTATTTTGAAAGCAGTTCTTTATAGAATTTAATTGCTCAAATGCTTCCTCTGAGAGTTTTTTCTTAGCATCCTTTTCTGAAAAAAAGTTATTTTGGTTTATTTTAACTTAAAGACTAAATTGAGTAGCTTACCTAATTTAATGTTATTTAATCTTCTGTTTACAGACACTCGACAAATTGCACGTAAGCATATAAAGAAAACAGGACAGGCTAAGGACAACACACGAAGTAAAAGGACAACACACATACCAACTTACAGACGGAGAGTGTATTATGCCCGCAGAAATCGATAACTCAGTTGAGTTGCGAGTCCAATTCGAAGCCAAAACAAACAACAAAAATCAACAAGGGGCAGAAGCAGCAGCAGCAGCAGCAGCAGCAGCGGCAGCAGCAGCGGCAGCATCAGAATGAAAAGCCGCACGGAAAAGGATTACGATAGTGCTACGACGGCGGCGTTGCAGCAACAAATGAACCTTGCCCGCCGCGCCTGCTGGAACAGCACCACAAATCCCAATAACAATCCCAATCCCAATTCAAATCCAAATCCAATTCCGAGTTCTCCTTATGCTGCTTTCGAAATTCAGCTGGCTGTGCCTTCAACCTGTCAGCTGGCTAGTCCAATAAGTCTTAAGCAAAGTGAGCCCTGCCAGAACCGGGCAAGAACACCACCATCACCACCGAGTAAGCAACCAACAACACCACCAACAACTGCAATAACAAGTGCAACAACAACTGCAACAACAACAACAATACACCACATAAAGAGTCCTGGCTGCGGTTTGCAGCGACAACTGTTGCTGCTTCTGTGCGGGATTTGCATGCTGCTGGCCAGCATTGAGGCACGCCCCAATGTCAGTGCCAGCCCCAGTTCCAGCACCAAGCCAACGGAAGGACTCCAACCGTTTAGTGTAAGTATGGCAATTAAATTGATTACAATCTGGCCCAAACCAGTGCAGTCGCAGTTATATTTAAAGTTTATTGATTGATTTTCCACAATTTTTAATCGATTTTAATCGAGTTCTCTGAGTCACTTTCCTCGTATTTGAAAAAGAAACTAAATTATTAATCTTGAGATGGAGTGCTTAGATAGGGCTTCGCATCTACTCATCGTTTTGACTTAAATTTGAAATAGTATAAAAAATGATTAAGAGTGGACTCTACAACCATGCCCAAAGCTCTTTAGCTGATTGCACTGTAACCTGGCCAAGGAGTGGCAGGAAATGTCAATGATTCACAGCCCTGCTGTCGGCCATTGCAGCGTTTAGGCCAATCAGTATAATCATTGTTATTGCTATGCGGTAAAAATTGTCGATTTATTATTGGAAATGGCACTTGTCATGAAAAATTGCTACAAATTTCAAATGACGTCAGCTGCCAGCCCGATCACAAATCAATCATTAACTGATATTCATAGCTTTGGACACTTACAGTTAACTGCTGTGATTTTTGGCGATAAATTTTGTTTACTAATTATGAATGTTGGCTTTATCGCTGGTCTAGTTGGAAGAGTGATTAAAAGATAATTGTAGTTTTGTTTATGACATGCTCTACTTAGTTAGACACTTTTGTTTTATTTATATTTATTAATGAGAAGGTTGGCAAATAAATACATATCATCAACTCATCTGGCATTGGCCTCACACAAGATAAACATCGTCGTTTTTTATGACGACTATTAAAAGAATATTACAAATCTTGGAGTGGAGTGCTACGCGTTTTCTCAGATAGAGAAATCATGGGTTCATAATCATGCACAATCGTTATTATCTCGCTGTCATTCCTTAAGACTCTGTAATAAATTAAACAAAATTGCAGACTAATTTTATATGCACTATATGTTTATGTTTTTTATCTGCTATAAAATTTATAATGCAGCTAATCAGTTGCTTTTCAGACAAAACCAGTTTTAACGAGAATAATACCTTTTTATTATTCGATTTAATGTTATAATTGAAGAACACACGAACAACCTTATCGCAAATGTGTGATTTAAATAAAATATGGCAATGGAAAGTTGTTGGGTAGAATTACTAATTGATTTCGATGTCGAATTTTGAGTATTACACTGAATCTTTTGTAATATTTTTAGTCTACGAAGCGTCGACTTTCTTTTACAATATTAACCTTGTAATGGACAACTAAAAATTCGCTTAATTTAATATCAAATACAACACATTAACCCAAAACAACCATATCGATGTCAACCAGAGTGTTCATTAAATATACATTTGGATATCATTCATAAAAATCAAATAGAACCGAAACGAAAGGACCTTTCACTTAATCCCTGTTCACTTAATGTATGTACTCACTCAGAAAAAAAATTCGCACTGAATTCGAATCGTCATGAAACACAGAAAGTTTTTATGGTTTTTAGAAATAATTTCTACATTTTTAAAAATTGAAAATGCTTGCCAAAACTATAGTGCTTTTATGCGATGCTTTTCGGAGTGTAGTTTCAAGTTTTTCCAATACAACAATTCGTTTAATGTAATATTCAATAGAAAAACGACAGACCATTAAAAGCACTGACCTACAACACGTATCGATTACAGTGTTCATTAAATATGCATTTGGATTTCATTCAATAAAAAATGGAGGCCAAAGGACCTTTCCCTTGACACCATGTTCAATTAATATGTCTACTGGAATGTAATGTTTGCTTTACTTTTCAGATTTTTCTGCTCAACTTGTCAATTGTAATATTTTAAGGAATGGTCAATATATTCTCATTAATCATATCCCTTTCTCTTCTCTCTCTCTCTCTCTCTCTCTGTCTCTCTCGTTCTCGTTCTCTCTCTAGCTGGGACAAACGACATCGCTGCCCGCCTCAACAGCACAATTCTCGACACCTTCTTTGCCCCATGCGGCAGCGTTGACAGCAAACGATGGAGACACTAAGGATCTGTTTGATGTGTCGCTCGACGACGACGACGGGGGAGAGCATAAACACACGGAGCGTTATCCACTGTCCCAGGTGGACTTTGCGCGGGTCAAGACACCGTTCATCATTGGCGTCTGGATATTATCGGCGAGCATAGCCAAAATCGGTGAGCAATAACAAAGGCGTAGCCAGCTGCCCATGAAGGGGGGAATTTTCATAAGTATTACGCAAAGAGGTTAGAGCTACCCCTGCCCCTGCCGCCCACTGCGTATAGTAAACATTATTTAAGATCTAGCAAGCTGTCAGCGTTCTGATGAAACCGGTTTCTAGTCAAAGTTTTCTTAGAATATCCATCTTAAAATACGGTTAAAAATGTTACACTTCCATAACTGGGGGAAAATGTCTATTAAAATTCGATCAAATTATTATTATTATTTATTATTATTATATTCAGTGATTTTCTTCAGCTAAAGCAACAGTATCAAAATATAGAGTACATAATGCTTGCTGTCGGCTGCCAGGCAGGTAAAATCAATATAATTTATATAACGTCGACTTTGTCGCTGTCACTGACATGCAGATTTGTGTGTGTGTGTGTGTGTGTGTGTGGGAAGCGTGTTTGTATAGGTGTGCAGCCAGTCGCAGCTGAAGGACATTGCATAAGCATCAGCCAAGTGCGCAACAAGCGAGCCTTGACACTGCCCCCTAAAAAATCCAAGAGCAACACAAAATTCAACCTCCCCTCGAGGGAGCAACAATTGCCAGATTGCATAAGAGATTTGCCCAGCTCACTGCCACCAACAGCCAGGCTTGCCACTTTTTTTTTAACTGGCTTTTACTGCTGACTTTGTTATCTTCCCGGCCTGCCGTTTCGGCTAGTTGCTTACCTTGGCTTTTTGCGCAATAATCCATTTTTTCAAGGTCCCAAAAAAGGCGCACGCAACAACAGCAAACACACCCCCCAAATATACACCCTCAGCCAGTTGGTTCCCTATTTTTTTTTGGCTAGCTCCCCTGCATAACTGCTCCGTTTCGCATCTGCAATTGAATAAGCCAAGTGAGTCAAGTGCGTCAAGTGACGACTGCCACTTATATAATTATCGCTGCCATTTTGACGCAAGAGCAAACTTTTTTTTTTTGGCTTAAAACGAGACTTATCGAATTGAATTAGATGATCTCTTTAAGCCAAAGCTTAGATAATCGTTATCTAATAAGCCTGTATTTACTTAACTTGTTATCATTTCAACTTTGTGGTAAAAGCACTTTCAAATGTTCACATTTATTAACAGATTTTTAAAGAAGTGTTGATTGATTTGACCCTCAGATATTTGATTTGTCTTAAAATATTAATTTTTTAAACTTAATTGACAAATTTAATGAACGTAAATGTAAAATGTTATATAGAAAATTCTACATAGAGTATTAGTTTATATTCTGAGTGATATATATGTACATATGTACCCATGTAAGTGTAGCCATTGACCCAAATGCAAAAACCAGCCATAATCATGGTACAGTCCCATTGTGGGCTGTCTAGCGGAACGGAGGGGTTGGCTGGGGAACTTGTAACATTTTCATATAAATGGGGCACAGTTGAAATGGAATCCATTTTTGCTCGGCCTTTTATAGGCACCCAGCAAAAGCAAAAAACCCCAGCAAATGTCGTGTTTTATTTTAGTGAATGTATTTGTATACCCGAAACCCATTAAAAATGGAAAATCGGGCATAATAGCGTTGTGCAAAAGTAAGAATAAAGTAACTCCGACCCCACAAAATATATATATATATTCTTGATCAGCAATATAAGCCGATTTTTTCTGTATGTAGCAAGTAGATCATAGAGACTAATTCTTAATATAATTTTTCGTATACCATACGCAGATGAAGTTTGTGTCATTTTAACGATAACTGTCAAATCGATACAAATCGATTTCCGATAGCAGTAAAAGTCGCAATCAAAAAGATATAGCCTTTCAATTGATATATATCTGATCAAACATATTAAAGTTGTTGTTATCCAAAAATTATTTTGAAATTGAAATAATATCACCTAGTCTACGAGATACTCCAAATGTATTACAGGGTATCTCGTAGTATTCCAACTGTTTTTATTTTCATGCCATATGGGCGTGAAGCAGCCACGCCCCCTATGTAGATTTTTATAGAACACCGTTTTTTTTAGCTCCCTTTCAGGTATTTTGTGTATTTTATGCTAAATAAGTGATTTTCATTACAGGTTTCCATATGACACCCAAATTGCATCTGATATTTCCGGAATCGTGTCTGCTGATTGTGGTGGGCGTGGTCATAGGCGTTGTGCTCCACTTTTGCACTGACGTTGCCGTCTCCCCGCTAACACCGAACACCTTTTTCTTCTATATGCTGCCGCCGATAATATTGGATGCCGGCTACTTCATGCCCAATCGGATGTTCTTCGATAATCTGGGCACAATCCTACTGATGGCTGTGGTTGGCACCATCTTCAATGTGGCCACAATTGGTAAGTATAATAAAATTGATTACTTTAATGGGGCTCAAACTGGGAACGCTGTCAACGAGCGGAACGTGGCCTCAAAATAAAGTGAAAGCTTTTGTGGTTGCTCATTCGAGACCAGTACACCACTTGATGCTGATGGGGCAACCACTCACCCATCCATCCATCCATCAAGTGGTCGATGACACTGCCATTCCGTGGCATCCTTAAAGGGTAGTCAACCTTTGAATATTAAAGACTTCCTATACTATAAATAACACGATATTAAAATCATTTACAGATTATTTAAATCTCTATTGTACAATTATATTTAATTCAAATACAATTTTATTTTATATTTTATTTAATCGAAAAAATACTAAAATCTTAAGTTATTGAAATGAAATACTTTTTATTTCGTTTGTGATTTTGGCACGCTGGCAATGTAAACAAAAATGAAAAATGAGTGAAAAATGTGATTCATCAAATATAACTTAGGACTGATTACAATGTCGACGCGATTGTTACACAAAATTGGCGGCACGCGATCTATAAACATATATATACATATATATACATATATATACATATATATAATATAATCTTGTTCGGAAATGGGAAGCGAAGAGCATTTCTAAACTTGATTTATACAAGTGAATCACTCAACAAGCGATTTATGCATATATATATAAATACATATATATACATTACATATATATATATATATATATATATATTTATATATATATATGAGAATGATACAGATGAGGGCAACTAAAACTAAAACCAACTAAAATGATTCGTATTCAATTTTCATGCAATTTTCATTTAATTTTGCAATGGAAATGGAAAATCAAAACGAGTTCTTAAAGAGTATAAAAAACTGCACTTAAAGTTAGTTAGTTTTGTTATATCGTTTGTATAAAAGTATGTAATAATATCTGCACTGTAAGAAATGGAAATGAAACTACAAATATTCAAAAAATAAGTTGTTAAATTACAATTATGTTTATAGACTATGTAATATAGACTGATTAATACTAAGATGATCTCCCTTTCATATTAGCCATAGCTTATACATATATAATTAATCTGAGCAGTAAGCAGACAATATTGTGATATAATTGATCTAAATATAACTGCCTCAATTTGCGTCAAGACAAGTCAATTTAATTAATTAACTAGCAATTTCCATAAATTAAATTTAGTGGCAGTTAAGATGGTCATAAAATGATTTTTGCATTGCAGGTGGCTCTCTTTATGCGTGTGGCGCCTTTGGCGTCTTTGGCGATGAGACGCCCAAGTTGTTGGATGTCTTTCTGTTTGCGTCGCTCATATCCGCCGTGGATCCGGTTGCTGTGCTGGCCGTATTCGAGGAGATACACGTCAATGAGATTCTCTACATTGTCGTCTTTGGCGAGTCCTTACTCAACGATGCTGTTACGGTAAGTGCTTTTTCCAGACATTAAACCAGACTTAAATCGAGCAATTGATTATCCCTACATTTATATATATATATCGTTATATACATCTGTGCCGTTTGCTTTCAGGTTGTCATGTATCATATGATGGAGTCCTATAATGAAATTGGTTTGCCGAACATTGAGGCACAGGACGTTGTCAGCGGTGTTGGTTCCTTTTTTGTAGTAGCACTCGGCGGTACTGCCATAGGTAAATGAAAATTATGACAAAAAAATATGCAAATAGAATTTTCTGAAATAAATTTCAACATTTCGCAGGCGTCATTTGGGGTTTCCTAACTGGTCTGGTGACCCGCTTTACGGATCATGTGCGCGTCATCGAGCCCATCTTCATATTTGTCATGGCCTATCTGGCGTATCTGAATGCGGAAATCTTTCACATGAGCGGCATACTGGCGTGAGTATGAGATGAGAGATTTCCCCGATGATAGCATCACTATATTCAAATCCATATCTCTCTGCAAATTTAGCATCACATTCTGTGGCATTACAATGAAGAACTATGTGGAGCAGAATATATCTCAAAAATCGCACACGACCGTTAAATATGCATTGAAAATGTTATCCAGCTCGGCGGAGACAATTATATTTATGTTCCTTGGTGTCGCCACCGTCAATAATAAGCACGCGTGGAACACGTGGTTTGTGGTGCTAACAATTACGTTCTGTTCCGTATTCCGTGTTATCGGTGGGTATAACCTTAAGTTCGATCAATTGTGAATTATAATAAATTTTTGTTGCTTATCTGTTCAGGTGTCATTCTGTTGTCGGCACTTGCAAATCGCTTTCGACTGCACAAATTGTCGAGAGTGGATCAGTTTGTCATGTCGTACGGTGGTTTACGTGGTGCTGTCGCCTTCGCACTCGTACTGCTCATCGATGAGAATGTGGTCAAGCATAAGAACATGTATGTAACCACGACAATAGCTGTGATTTATTTTACGGTGTTTCTGCAAGGCATCACCATAAAGCCCCTAGTCAAAATACTCAATGTGAAGCGAGCCAATAAACGAAAACCCACCATGAACGAGCGCATTCACGAACGTGTTAGTATTTCAAATTTAAGCTGCTTGTTAAATGGCACCTGGGAAGGTACAGATTAGATATTGACTGTGTGTTTCATTTTTCCAATTTAATTCCAATTAGTTTATGGATCACTTGATGGCTGGCATTGAGGACATTGTTGGCAAAACTGGCAACTATAATGTGCGTGATAAGTTCAAGCGATTCGATAATCGCTTCATACGTCCACTGCTGATCAGAGATCTTAAGGTACGAGCTAAATATAATTTATATATTTTCATGGTTCCTGTATAAATTCACAATTTATTTTATTGAAACTTCCAACTGTGTGTTCTATGAACTTTTTACTTTAATTCCCTATGCTCCTCTCTCTCTCCAATATCATTGCTGTTTTTGTAGGGCGCTGAACCCAAGATTATTGAGACGTACTCAAAGTTAACCATGCGCGATGCCATGGAGGTGATGCGTCGTAATCCTTCGACAATCGGACAGATGTCGGGCACTGAGTCGATGAGTGCGCTATTTAGGAATTATACCAATAATTATATTGGTGGCAGGTGGGCACCGCCAACCATATACACCACCTGGTAAACGAATTTTGGATAATCGTTAATCGATAACCGATAACAGTAACCGTACAAATGCATGCAATGCAAGCGATTAAAAATAATGTAGTAACTTCTTTGCATGAACAGCACAAAAGTTTTTCTAACCAACCAAGTTGATCCCCTTCAATTTGTACACCGATTAATACTTCTCTATCATTTTTCTTACACTCTCGTACACGTTTTGAGCGTATATATACCCTTTTGTATATCTAAAATTCGTTTATGTGTATTTTTGGTTAATACTTCGTACTGCTTATTTCCAGCAAAGAACAACTTAAACTCTATTTTTTACTTTACCTTACACCTTAAATCTGAATAGTCCCAGCCTAACGAATCTGGATAATACGTGCTCGCACAACTTGGATATGGCTGAGCTGGACTATAATCCATCCAAAAGGGATTTGACTGATGCCAAGATACATCATTTGCTAGCCGAAGAACTAAAGCCTTATAGAAGGGTATGTATCCACAAATCCACAAATAATCGATTTCGGTTTGGTTCTTTATACAATAGCAGTTTCAATTTTACCCACTATATATGTATATATATATATATTTATATATATATATATATATGTATCTTACAGCATATTCACTCACACACAGCCCAAGTTTTGTTGAGTACTTCTCTTATATGATATACATAGATACTACGTCACCTTCCTACTCGAACTCACCGAATATACTTGACGCCTCGTAGTAGTATTCGTAATTTATGCTTTCATCTGAGTTTTCTTTTTTGGGCATTTGGTTTTGAGACACGCTTCTCTCTCTCTCTCTCTCTCTCTTTCTCGCTTTCTCTCACTGTCTGTCTTTAACTCTATATATTTATATATATATATACTGACTATATCTTCAACTAGGTATATTTGTAATTAATCGTTTGTTTGATTTCTTCCCGTTGTAACAAACTCAACTCAACTTCAACTTATCGACAACGTCACGTATCCAACTCAAAAAATAAATCAAACGCGTTCAAAAAAAAAAAAAAAAAAACAAACTGCTTCAAATTTTTGTGTGCTTTGAACAAAATTTAACGAAACTGTACAAAAATGTATTCAAATATGTCGTAATGAAAGGCTTCCATACAAATGGTACGAATAAATTGGTTCATTTGTTGTTAAAAGCATTTTTGATTTGTTTTGTTCATTTATCTATTCAATTTTCTTAATTAACTAAACGAATAATGTTCAACGTTTTTTGTGTGTCTGTACTCATGACTGCAAAACGTTCTTTGTAATGCATATAATTAATTATATAATTAATTAATTATCAGTTTCTAGCAAATATCTTAATGTATTTTCAATTGGTGTCTAAATGCAATCTTTA
Source organism: Drosophila nr. perissopoda 5 BK-2023a (assembly GCA_035044105.1). Classification (NCBI taxonomy): domain Eukaryota; kingdom Metazoa; phylum Arthropoda; class Insecta; order Diptera; family Drosophilidae; genus Drosophila; species Drosophila nr. perissopoda 5 BK-2023a. The sequence continues at coordinate 4,197,641 of JAWNMK010000398.1, forward strand.
AATAATCGTATCGATAATCAATTAATTCCAAATGGATAATAATAATAATTTTCCAATATATATATATATTCTTAAATTCAAATTGATAAAACTCAAAACTAAAATTTACCAAATTTCTTTTCTTTTTCAACATTTATACATTCATTGTACATTCAGACAAGATCAACATGAATACTTTATTAGTTATTTTCCTTAGAACACACAAGATTTAGATTAAAAAAAAAATTTATAGTTTTTTAAAGAAGAAGACTATAAACCTAAAAAAAATAATAAAATGCAAAATCTTTTCAATTTTTAAAAGTAATACCAAATATATGTAATTGCTTATAGCAGGTTTCGATTTTGATTTGTACTTTTAAATTTTCGACTTTATCTAGGAATTTGCTAGTTGACAGGCTGATTTCAATATTCATTTGAAATGATTTCAAAACTTAAAATTTAACCCAACAACTTAAACTTAAATATTCAACAACATAACAATTAACTTTAATGTTAAAAGCACTTTTTAAAAAATGTATTTTTTTAATCGTTTGACTGCTTCGATAACAAAACACTTTTAAACAACTTTCTCAATGTTCTTTATTTGTTACTTATTTATTAAATACACTACTCTTTTTGCAAGCTTCACTAAAAACTATATACCATTGATTAGCAACATGAATATATATATATGTATATCCGTAAATGTTGTGTTGCTGTTTTTACTCCTTAAATTAAATACTCTTTCCATTTGATAAGCATTTTTTTGGATGAAATTTGTCAACCTATGCTAAATCTCGATTATACGGACAGACGGAAATGCCTTTAACGTCTCGGCTAGTGATATTGATCCGAACTATATATACTTATATATATATATGTATATATATAAATATATATTCGAGATGTCGAGAAGTTGTAGTATTTTCGAATATACAAACGGATAATCGGGCTTTAGCTGTAGCTGTACTTTTGGATAGAGTATTCTCGCTTCGGTCATGACGAAGTTAACCCTCAGTTCCTTCTCTAACAAGTATTTATATATTTAACCGTTTATTCAGTTAGTAATAAGCTGTATAAATGTTATGAGACGTCTTTACACGTTATCAATTGATGTTTATGCTAGTTTCGCAGCAATTTACTGTTAAGCATTAACTAAATGCTACAATCTACCATAGATGTATACCTAATAATTAACAATCCAATGAAGTTATATATCACTTAAGAACACCATATATGATTTTTGGCATTTAATGTGCTTTCGTACTACCATTCCTTACAGCACCGTCGTCTTAGTTATAGCCGACACGCAGTAGATGACAGAGATTTGTCCACACAGGTGAGTTGAATGCATAGACAAATCTCTGAAAGCACCTATATATGCATATATATGTGTTTACCTAATTAATCATTATATATTATATACATTAATTAACTGTATATGTGTGTTTCCCATTTTTGTGGGTTTATTTATAGGTCAATTACAAAATGCAAATGAATTTCCGTCGCATGTTCAACGATCGCAAACATCACAAGCGCAGCAAACGTGGCGCCAACAATAAGGTTAGCAACCTCTATAAAGAATCCACTCTAATATGATTTACAATAAATGATGTCTATTTAACTAGGAGACGAAGGAGAATGTGAAACAAAATCATGTTTCGTTCCCTGATTTCCAACAAAACGGCACTACGAAGCAGCTCTCCAATGGTACGAATACGAATTCGAGTTCAAACCATTCACGCAAAAAATCTTACAGAAAAAGACATACTCACAATTCACTTAACAAATATCGTAGATTAGAAATAGGTAAATGCAAGTAAAAATTCAGCAATCAATTATTTAAAAAAAACACACAGCAATCTGTAGAAAGCTATTCAAAATTTGGTTCGTTTTTCTTTTGTTTAATATGGACAGCGTCCAAAGGATGTCGCCTGAATTAATCAGTAGCGTCCAAAGGATGTTATCTGAGTTAATCAGCAGCATCCAAAGGATGTCGACTGAGTTAATCAGTAGCATCCAAAGGATGTGGTCTGAGTTAATCAGTAGCGTCCAAAGGATGTCGTCTGAGTTAATCAGTAGCGTTTTCTTTTTGATTTAAATCGACATTGTCTCTTGTAACATAATAAATATGCGTAGTCCACACATCATTATATTTAAGTTTTTCTGCGAAGGCTCGTAATATATGTTAAGCATCTTAATTATTTATAATATTATACATCCAATTTTATAGTTTTTAGTTTATAAGAAAATTAAACGAAGTTTACGAGCCCTTCTTTAATTTACCCTCATATTTTGTTACTAATATTAATTTACAAATATTTTGTAATATTGTTAAATATTTTTTTAGCAACAATTGGTCACTAATTATACAACCCAAATCTTTCTTTCATGTCTCCCTCTTTTACCCGATGCCCACAAAATTGGTTGAACCAACAAAAATACTCAACTTCAATTTTTCTATCTCAACAACACCAAAAAACTTACTCAAAAACCGCATCTGCCAAACAATCATATTTTGTGTTTAACAAACGCTTTAATCATGTGCTATTATTATACATATATATTATATATATATATATATATATATATAATGAAACTACTAATATGCCAAAATATATAAAGACTATATTAATGATGTGCTTAATGAAACAGCCGAGGAGGCACCACAAAATCCAAATGAAATCAATGTCATTGGACCCAGCGACGATTGGGATGATGGTCTCACATTTACAGCGAAATCATCACGTAAGTCTTATCATCCATTCAATGTTCTTTTTGACTAACTTTAATCGATCACTAATATGTAAATGTAAGTGGTATTTATGTATCATTAATGGGGCTTGGCCCTATATCAGTGTTATGATATTGTTTGTTTATTATTATCATTTGTCACGGTTACCTCTCGAGATACATATGATCGGAGGTTATATAGCGATAGCCGACTTGTGTTAACTGTTTCTCAACTCAATTGACTACACAAAAATGCCATCAAGTAATCCATTTGATGCTGAACTGAAATGAGCCTTAAGCCTAAGCGTTAAGTGAATGATGTAGTATGTAATGTATGTATTTCACACTGTCCGACACAACAGCTCAAAGTAAAGTCGTGAATAATTCTTAAACAGGTTGAAACAAATCATTTTGGTATAATTATCTATATATATGTTAATTACTTAGTTACTTATCATATCAAGTAGCCAAAGTTGATTTAACTAAAGAGTTTCTAGACTACTAAACTAGAAATTATCTCGTGTGTGTATTTAATCTACATCTATAATTTCTTTATATACTCATATATCTTTTAAGAGTCGCAGACAATCTGTGACTTTCCCCTTCAGCCCAAGCTTTGCTAGACTTAATGATTATTTCTTTTGATTTGATTTGAATTTGATTTTGGTTGTTAACAATTCAGTTTTCTAAAAGCGCCTTTAAATGCATAATGCCTACAATTTAAGAAATAACTAAAGTTAAAAAAAAAGTTATAACGACAACATTTTCTATATATTTTTTTATCCCTATTGTATGCCTATCCAATTTATTTGATTACCATATCAATATATGTTGCTCGATATACCCGATAAACTACTGTTACACAATTAGCTGACTCGGATCGCGCCAATAATAACTCCCTGATAGCGCATATACAAAACCTGCCCGGTTTTGATGCATCCAAAGCGCGCATCGTTCAGCACTATGCGCCTAAACTTGAGGACGGTCCTCAGCAAGATCTAGACTCGCCCGATCCACCAGTTGGACCCACAGCCGCTGAACTGATCCTGCCCTGGCGACGGGATCGTTCATACCAGAGCATTGGTAAACCAAATCAACAAAAAAACAAAAGCTACAACTATCTTAAAACATTAACAAAAATGATTACAAGTATTGGCCATAAGAAATATGTACAAGCACACCATATATCATCATATATCAACGATACGCATTCCCATCTATAGATCATCCGTCTATATCGAAAACATAGATTTAAAATTTAAAATTATTTAATATATTCCATATAAATATGTACAAAATAGTATCAGTTCCTATATACTTGTATCTTCAGCATAATTTTATTACAATATTCTATAGATACTACTACATTCAATTTCCAAAATCCTTAAATTATATATATATATATATGAACAGTATTTTCCAGTTCGAATAAGCTAGCTATAGATTCCAAATTTTTCATATGTAATAAATTCACAGGTGCAAAATTGAGACTGAATAAGGCAATAAACTATTGCAATTCATAACTATCAAGCAGAAGCGAGAAGCGACAAGCTGCATTCACTTATCACCTTCTCGCTTCAACTCCATTTCATTCCACATTCATATTCCATTTGTCACACAAAACACACAAGAAAAAAAGAAAAGAGAAAAAAATGAATTCAACTTATTTGAATCAGACTGTCATAATATTAGATAATATTAGAGAAGTGCAATTGTTGTTTTGTGCTAAGCGTTTGATGCCGCTAACTAAGCTATACCGAGTACATTTCTGTTGCTTTCTTATTTATTTTGTACTTCCCAACTGGTTTACACAACACACAAATACATATACACATCGATTTTCCCCAAGGCTCGTTTTCCCAGTCAAAATGCTTTAACACAGACATGCGAAAACGTTCCTGAAAACTGTATACTTTTTCAGTGTTATATATATCTATCATATCTAGTTGTCATTAATGTCTTTTAAGCGACTGGTTGTTAAATATCCCCTTACAAAAAAAAAGCACTCCCTGAATTGCTTGCTAGAGGCAAAACTAAAAAAATCAAAAACATTTGCAGAGAAGCTCGTAGTTTCATACAATAGGTGATCATCTGGAAATACAATGCCGAAATTCAGTATTTACATGTAGAAACGCATTATGCTACGCAAATCAATTGAAATTTACATGTGATTTGAAGAATTGAAAGCATTTTCAAGCATTTCAAACACTTCAAACACGAGCATTTTGAAGTGAATCCAAAACAGCAAAAAGCAGCATGGCATTTTTGTGCATGACAAAGTTATTTGTTGTTGCCCTTCCATAATCGTATATCGTACTACCTCTTGAGTTGAAACTGACGTTTACACTAATTAAGATACTCAATTGGGCCAATCGATATTCCTAGCAATAAATCTGACACATTTTTTTTAGTGTAAACGGTTTCTAAATGAAACTTTCGACGTATTATCGGTTTAATCAGGGCATTAATAATAAAGTTGGGACGAATCGAATCGAAGGAAATGGAATTTAATTAATTGATCAAATTTAAGTAATAATTGGTACATAACTCAGCATAAGCTGCTATTGTAATAAATCTATTTTAGCTTACTCTTATTTGTTATATAATAAAGTGTTAATCTTTCCACATTCATCTATTTTACATTAGAACCACTAGAATTGGTTTGAACTTAAGCATTATTGATGAAGATATCTCATTTTTCAAAATACAAAAGAAGTTTTTGGGGTTTGGTACAAAGCCCCTCGTTCCAGTTGGTACTTCGATTCGATTCCGTTTAAGTTATGTGCGATGTTTAATTCGGATTATTGTTTGCATTTTAGTTGAGCGCATTTTGTTCTTGTCCACTCCCTTGTTTGTCTTCATTTCCTTTTTTTTCGATTTCCTGTAGTTATCGATAACTGAGAGCGGCATGCAAAATGAACTTCGTTACCAAATTGTCAATTCTCTAAAGAACTTTGCGATTTATCTCACACAGTGGCCGAGCATCCAATACCCGAAGAGGATCGCAATTTGTCGCGCGACTCGGATGGCGAGAGGCGTGTGGCCACGCCCACAGCGACAGAGTCGCAGTTGCCGTGGAAGCGACAGGGTGACGAATCCACGGATGCAGTGCAGCAGAATGAGTTTCCAGCTTGGGCATCGAACAAGGAATATTTGGCCTACAACTCGCCCAGTGCCACATTTTTGGGTAAGAAATACACAGAAAAAAAAATATATACATACATATACACTCAGTAAAGAAATCAGCCTGAATTTTACAAAATCGGGCTATAATTCAAAATCGCCCAGAAAATTAGAACAAATTTATAAATATAAGAAAAAAATATCTAAAAATTAGAAAACAATTTTTAGTAATATTTTCTATTATTACAAATTTAATTTCTACAAAGCAGGCAAAATTCAGGATGATTATTTTTCTGAGTGTATGACAACGAATTTTAGAAAATATTCGACAGATAATAGAACAAACGTTTAGGAACTTTTCCAAATTCCTTTGACATATTTCGAAATTAATTAAACATTTGAAAATAGAAAAAATCAGGTCTAGTTTTAAGTGTGAGCGAAACGAGCAGATTTTCAACACTAATTGTACAGTTTCCGTTATGATTTAACTTTTGATTACAAAACTTTGTGGTATTTGAGTTATTTGACTTGTACATTGGAAAGTATTTAAAAGAGAAACATGTGTAAATATCCAATTACATATGTATATAAATATATATATAGTACTATATATGATTTACTCTTGTGTTTCTTAAATGCACCAAATCTTTGAAACAAGATGTAAAATTAGCTAATTGCTGCAAAATTTAAGATAAATGTGAATCACTTGTTGTTGTTCTTCTTCTTTTTGTGTTCTTTTCCTGATTTCATGTTAATTTTCCTGAACTTTGTGTTTTCTTCTCTCTTTTTTCCGCATTGCTTATCCTTTTTGGTAACTGTTGCCCACAAAAAAAAAACAAAACAAAAAAAAAACACCTTCTACACCACACACAACACACCTGTACAATGTTGATGTCTCCTGTGCTTGCAACCTACAACAACAACAACAACAACAACCACCATGCCCCCACATAAACAGGTGGTATAAACAAGCCTAAACAGCCCAAGTCCGTCATAGGTCTGTTCCGTCGCGAGAGTTCCAGCTCCAAGGCAGGCAGCCTCGGCATCGGCAGCAGCAGCAGCGGCACTGTGGATGCCGGCACCAGTCTGGATCCCATGGTCACCAATCCCGTTGGCAGCAATCCAATGAATCCCAATCCGATGGCATCGACTTCAACGCACAATCCGCGCCTGGACACTCGCTCGCAATCCATTTCGACCGGCACGTTGGGCACCCATCTCGTCGGTCCGGACGGGCATACCGGACCCTTCCCGGTCACTGCAAGTCATCGGCGGAACGTGCGACGTGGTTCCATGTTGGAGCTGAGCGGGTAAGTTCTTGCTACACCTGCGGCACATGCCACAATCTCTATGTTGTCTACAACACACACACACACACACACACTGGTGTGTGTATGTTGTGTTTGTCTTTGTCCTTGCATGAGTTTGTTTTTTGTATTTGTTGCTTGTTCTTAAGTGTAGAACTATTTGTTTACCCGTCTGCTAATATCCTGTAACATTTGACATTTTCATTGTGATGTCACCTAAAATATTTGATTTGCTGAAGGACGATATTTTTGTGTAGACTTTCAACATGCATTTTGCTTTCGACAAACGGTTGAATTTTCACAATGCTTAAATTGTGGTTGATGGGTTTAAATACTATGAGAACTCTATTTGGTTTACATTTTATATCATAGCCATGGTGAAAATCACAACTAAATGCTTTTAATAATAATAATAATAATAATAATAATAATAATAATATTTAGTGTTATGTTTATTAAATGTTTCCCCCGTGTGTCCTGCAACACATTTCTAAAAATTCTGAAATTGGGTAATGTTCGGTTTGACTTCTGCTCCTCAGGCCCAGAAGTTATCATCACGCTTTGAGCACCTAAATTTAAAATTTGACAATCAAGAATTAAAACATTATAATACATTTATATTCGAAAATTCTGTTTAAACAGCATGAAGGATATTGAAAAAGCTGACAACATTAATGTATCCAATGTACAAACTGTTTTTTTGAAAAATATCAAATTAGATATTCTTTATGCGCTAAAATAACTAAAGAACATCATTTTGAAATTCCCTCGCCCTAACGCTCCTTAGTTTGGATTGATATTTGTAATACTAAAATTCAAAGTCTTGTACATAATTGTTTTTTTTCTTCTTTTTTTGCATTATAATGTATATATTCTTTATTGCGCGTCCTTTATTCCATTATTTATATTTTGTAACAATCTACTATCTGTTGTATTCTCAATCCGATGACCAAATCCCTACCCCGTAAAAAAAAAACAACCAAATGTTGTCGACTTACTCTGATGGTTCCGATTTGCAGACTTATTGCAACTGGACGCAGGCCCAGTAGAATTTTGATCAGTAGTCCAGGAGCTACTAATTTACTAGAGAACATAGCAACACCCACAACAACAACAACAACAACAACAACTATACCAACAACTACTACTTATATCAAACCAATAACAACAACAACAACCACTACCAACCCTGCAAATACAACAACAACAACAAGTTCAACAGCAGCAACCGAAAATAATTCGCCGAGCAACTCATCGACAACAAACTACAGCTCGCCAACATCGGAAAGTAGCGATGCTACCTACTATTCCAAGTAATCCGAGTGCCCAGCATAACTTAATCCATTACAAAAAGGGGGCAAAACAAACAATGTCTTAAAATGCAACAAAAGCCGGCCAATGTCGAATTTCAGCTAATCGTATATCGTAAACCAGACAACAACAACAACAACAAATACCCAACACTATAACTTAAATGATTCAAGCCGTATAATTTGTATATATTATACATTATACATTATACATATTCGAGATCAGGCAGTGCATATCATTCGTAGCATCAAGTCAGAAGTCTAAATCACTTACCTAATCAAATTGAAAGCTTTTCGCAATCCAAAATATCTAATTCTGAAATTTTCAACATCTCCTAAAATTGGCAATACTTTACTTTCGCACCATTATTCCAATTGTCCTAGGTAGGAATTAAATATTTTCTTGTGAATGTATCAATTATTATTATTTATTATTTTGTTCTAATAACTATGAATTGTGTGTTTTATTTTGTTGTGCTTGCCTTTTAGTTCTCTTTACTAACACACACACCTAACACAAACCTGATCAACTAACTGCCATTTCTAACAATGAACTAACATGAAATTCAAATTATTAACTGATAAGGTGCACATGGTGTTAAAAAATGATCTATTGCTTTCTTTTGGGTAACATTTTTCGTTTATAATTTTGATTATATTTTTAGCGCTGTTTCAATTGAGTCCCTATAGCCGTAAAGTCCACAGACAAACGCTTCAAATCACTTAGTAAACCCACACACACACACACACACACACACACAAACACACGCACACACAAATGCACAATAATACTATGCAAATTATATATAAACTATATATTTATAAAACGGAAGTAGAGCTGTTGTAAAAGTCTAGTATTTGTTGGCTTTTAGCATTTATATATATATATATATATAAATATTTCAACAAAAAAATATATATATATGTGTGTGTAAGTATTTTCGTTCGCTTTATACGATTACCAAAAAGTTGTTAACTGTGCTAACCCTCAACACTAACACATGTGCAACTAATACATGTGCAATATTTGGGGTATTCCTGCAACTGGTTAATTGTTTAAGTGTTGTCTAATTTCCACAACAAAAAATAGTATTTGCAATAAATAATGGAAAATTATATTAATATGAATATGATAAGCAAATGGAGTCCTCTTTGTTGAAGCGTTTATCAGCTTCCTCCTCCTTATATAATATGACAATAACTGAGTAAATAGCAAAAGTGGGTCAGTTCATTCAGGTAAAATATATTAAAACGGTAAATGAAATTTTTGCATTCCAATCAATTTATAATTCATTCTATGAGAAAAAGTTTAATCAGTTGCATATAAAAGCCTCAAATATTATTAGTATATTACTTAACTAACCACGAAAATATATATAAATAAAAAATATATATGTACATATTTTTTTACAGTTATAAATACCAAAAAAAAAAAACAATACCTAGCAGTTAGTTAGGAAATTGTAAAAAATATATATATTTGTAAAACTGCTTTTATTATGTATTGCCTCTTCTGTCAAATTATGCTTTAAGCTTTTTTCTACTTTCTACTCTATTTACGCTTACGCTTGTTATAATTGATTTACATTTTCTTTTCCCAAAATTTTTTTCCCATTTTGCTTTAAGCCTACTTTTGCTTTAGTAGTGTTTACTCTAATAAATAAACCAAATTATAAACTGTATTTTATTTCTGTTTCTGTTGTTCCTCCAATTTCGTCGTCTTCTTCCTTTTACTAATACTTATTGACTAATTGAATAATTTAACAACGATCCCCGAGTAATTAATTGGTAGTAATTAACTAATTTGTGATTCATGCTCATTAGTTCGCTGCATTTCAACAAAATTGATCGCACAATTGACATTTTACTTTCTTCGCCTTCTCTTCACATCCATTGCCCAACCAACCAACCACACACAACAACAACAACAACAACAACCACCACCACAACACAATCACAGTGACACAATACCCGAGGAGTCAACCTATCAGCATGGACACTCCAAGTCGCTCTGCGAGCCCAACGATGGCGACGACTGGGATTCGATGCCCCTTACTGCCGCGTCCTCGTCTTCCGGCGTCAAGATCCAGAAAATGAAGCAGAGTGGCCGGGAACCGCTTCTGCCATCGCGTTTGACCTCCACGCCTCGTGCTCAAATCCGTCATAAGAACTCCGGAGCGGTGGGCGGGGCGTCTGTGGGCGTGCCTGGCCGTAAGAATCAGGTGACATCAGCACTGCTGGACTATGAGGATACGGACAGCGATTCGGATGAGGAGGACGAGGACGATGATGAGGGCGAGGATTTTGATTTGTATGATGATGAGAATATTGTAGTCACCACTTTCACAACGCCAGCAACGCCACGCCAGCACGGCCGTGGTGGGGCAGGCGGTGCAGCTGGAGGGGCGGGTGGAGGCACCACTACCACGACGACGATTCGTCTCACACGGAATAATGATGAGAGCATCATTTGAGTAAATGCTGCAGTTCCTTCTCCAGCCAGTTGGAGATCACGTTCCAAGTCAAGGCAACGTTTCCCATACGAAATGTTTTACTAAGATCATCAACGATTATATATATACCTAATATATATAGTTCAATATACACTCAGACAAAAAAAAAAAAATAAGGAAGAAAATGTTGTACTTAAACAAAGACAAAGTCGAAAATTCTAGGAAGCAAATGTATATTTCAAGAACGGTTTTTTTGTTATCCATTTCGGGATATTTTAATGATTTAACTACTTAAATTAACTATTTTTGATTACTTATAGAAAATATTTAATTCGTGTATACTGAGTAATGAAATTCTTAAATCAATCCTGATATCATCTTCAAATAAAACAATATCAGATTGAGAAAGGAATTTAAGTTTTTAAATTTACAACTAGGACGTTTAACACTTATTCGATGTACAAAATTGATTGTAATTAGTATTCGGCGCTTAATCCCGGTTTTACTTCAATTCTGGAGAGCGTCTTTCTCTGAGTGTATATATATATATATATGTATATATATATATAAAAATGAACATTATGAAATAAAAAAAAGGGTTTAAAACAAACAAGCTTTACATTTATGATACCAATAGCATATTGTATATAAATTGAAGAACTATTGTAGGTACGAGTTTTAGTTAACAGACAAACAACAATTATCGCTTGCTTCTTCAATTGTTGACTAACCTATATATATATTATATATTTCAACTAGCCTAATGCTAATGTGTTCCAGAAACAATTGTGTTATCATTAACAAAAATTTAGCCAAACTTCTGATTAGGTCGTAACATTTAGTTAATTGTGTGTAAGTTGTTCTTTTTGCTTTTAGTTTAGGTAAATTTGAAACATAGTATTCGATGCAGATATATAGGTATATGTATAATTAATTAATACCGTTTTGCTAATGGTACATCTGCAGTGTTTAGTTAAATTTTAGTTGTACTTAAACATAACCGTAAAAGGGAACTAGCTGAAACTAAATGAAGCGTGTAAAAAGTAATCGGGAATAAAAAGCCGTCAAGAGTCGAAAAGCTAGATAATAAAAACTAGCCCTAAGCCAACTAATAGTTAAATACATTTATTTATATAATATATATAAATATATATATATATATATTAACTATGTATAGCTATTTAGCAAGAGTTATGTAATTTATAAATTATTTTTGTAAACATTTACGAGCCACAACTAATGTGAAAGATAGAACGAGGGTCGTAAAATGACTCCAAGAGTAAATTTAATCGTAAAATAATGCGTGACTGTATGAAAAGGATCCACATTGAAAGATTCATAGTTTCAATATGTTATCGAAATCCCAAATAACACAGAGGACACGACTCCCCTAGCATACTTAACCTTGAGCGTTAATTAATCACCTTCACGCACAATTTGAGGAACCCAACTCTCAACATGAATTGAATACATGTGGAAGGCGCTTAGTGACAGAGGATCTGTTTCTAATTTGCTTAAGTCGTGAGTGAGCCTTTCTATTAGTTTGTCCAAGAAATTGCCTTCTAAATATGCACTTTATGCACTGAATTCAAATGCGAAATTTCAGTTACAAATGCATATAATACCATTTCATTGTGAGCTGCTAACATACTATAAAAAATAAATTCTGTGTTTAGTTATTTGAATTATATTTTTAAACGAAAGACAATAAACAGCTACAAGAAATTGCATTTCAAACTATGCAAAACTTCTTGTAAATTGTCATTTCACACAAAACAAATGGAAAATCTTAAAAAACAAAATAAATAGAAAACTAAAAAAAAAAATCAGAGCTGTGTTACTTATGAGCGCGTTTTCTATATAAATATAGCATTATGCACAAAACTAAAAGATACAAATTGTGAAATTGGGAACGTTGGTGACATAAGCCCTTTATATAAAAAGCGACAGCTCATAAACTGAATTGCTTGAAAGCATACGCTAAACAAATTTAAGATCAAGCTGAACATTGCAAATACTTTGCAATTTTCGTACAGTAGGCCTTAAGTTGTGCATAATTCAAGAAATTATACAAATTACTAAACATAAATAGTGAGCGAAAAAATACAGCTAATAAAACCCAAATTCACTAAAAAAAATATTTAGCAAAACACAATTAAAACCGGAAAAATTAATGAAAAAAAAAATAAGAAAACTTGTAAACTGTTAAACTGATTTTAAATATTGTATAAGAGAATTTTACTAAAAATAAACGCAAATGAAAATCAAAAAACTGTATTTTTAATTTAAATGTTGTTTGCGATCAGCAAATGTTTTTTTTGTAAACCTGAACGAAAATCAAATACAACAGTTTGAATAAATGGACATAAATTGAAACAGTTTTTTATTCTGTAAAATATTCGGCAGATTTTGTATTGTACATAATATAATAGTAATGATATTTAAAATCCAATTTTTGGAATCCGACGACGATAGCCAAATATTCGTAAATACATTTAACACCAGCAGCGCCATCTAGTGGAACTGCCCTTCGTGGGCAGTTGCCAGTCCACGATGACGTCACGTCCCAACAGACGATTATCGTTGTCCATCATTGCTCTAGCCATAACTCGATCGCACCTGAATGTGACGTAGGCACAGCCCGTCAATTGTCCATCGCTGCGCTTGGAAATGTGCACCGATTGGATCGTTCCACGCAGCCGCTCATCCGGTCTGGCAACGCTGGTCTCTTGTGCGCCGCGACAGTGTTGCCAGAGCCGCTGGAGAGGACCTCTGATTGCGATTTGATTTTGGGCGGTCTCGCTTTCAATCTGGAGCTCTGCGTAAGTACAGAATACGAATATCTAAACAATTGAAAACCAAATAAATACAAAATAATTATTGTACATAAAAAAATATAAAATAAAGAAGTATGGGGATTGATTTAATAAACATATCCCTGAACGCCCAGCAAGAAATTATAAACATATTACCAAAGTTATTTGCTGTTGTTTTGAAATTCCGTTTATACATTTATTTCACCAAATACGTGTTCAATTTTTTGTTTTGTTTTTAATTTCATTATCTTAATTCTTTTGAAACTGATATAGTTAAATATGTTTAATGATTTTTGTTTAATTATTGGTTTTCTTGAAGAACTTTCTATATGTATATATACTATTTGTTTAGTATGTATATTATGCATGTATTTATGTTAATATGCCGATAACGAGAACCGGTCTCTGGAGACGTCAGGTTCAAGTTCAATATGCATATGTATTTTGTATTTCGTGTATTGTATATATATGTATATGTATGTATGTATGTATGTTGCTATGTAGGTAAATATGTAGATCGATGGTCATCATTTCGCATTAAGAGTGTGCCTGTGTGTGAGTGTGTGTATGTGTGTGTGTGTGTGTGCTAGCTAATGAGTACATAAACTTTTACTATTATTATTTTTTTTTTGTTATATATGTTTTTAAATATTAAATTTAATAATATTTCATTTACTGCTTAGTTAAATTCATGAACTCTTTAACAATACAAAAACAAATACGCGTATATGAGCATTATATGTATGCAAGTGTGTGTGTGTGTGTGTGTGTGTGGGTGTGTGTGGAAGTGTGTGTGTTTTTGGCTCTATAATAAGTGTGCATCTCATACTTGTAATAAACATAAATTGTTTTGTTTTATTTTTTTTTATTTTATGTTTGCCTCTATGTAACATTTTGCTAAAGAAATTTATAGTATTTACTAAATTTATATTCATATCATTTTTGTATATAGCTTTCATTGTATTATAATTTGCAATTTTTTTAAGTCATAATCAAACCAACATTAGCCACATATGTAAATATGTATTTTAAGTGCGTACGAAACTCTGCTAAAAACCGGCCGAGTTTAGATTCTAGTCCAGGCAAGTATTAAGCAGAGAAGTTTTGACTGTTGGTTACTTGATTCAGTTGATGTACATACATATATATATATATATTTATATATATATATAGTTATAGGGCCTATAAACGCATATTGTGTATAGCTTTGGTTTTATGCAATAACAAGTTACGAGTTATGTCAAGGTTATCATGTTGAAAGGCAATCTTTATGTTTTTCATATAGCATAGATATAATAGATATTTAAGATAGACTATAACTGCAATTAGCATTGAACTGATGCACAGCATAACAGAAAAAATATATATATATATATTTATATATATATATATATATATGTAGATGGTATATAGTATGTTAATATGTTGCTAATTTTAATCGTGTAGCTTTAGTTAATTCCTCCCTCTCTATCTCATTTCCCAAGTTTTATACAATATTCCTTTTTATACAACTTTATTCCCGCTAAGAACTCAAACAGAGTTGCAAACCATATAACTAAATTATGGCAGTTGATATAAGCGCTTAAAGTAGTAAACAATAATTTAAAAAAAAAATTACAAATAAATATACACACTCGTATAAAATCAAGCGATTGAAGATGTTTTTGAGTGTTGCCAAATACTGTTGTTTAAAAGCCTTAATTCCTCATTCAGAATATGTTGTGTACCTGTGTAGATGTCTATATAATGTGAAATGGTCATCATGCTTAGTATTTAGTTAACAATTAATATTAAATACTTGTTGCGATATATATATATATATATATATCTATATGTATATACAAATACAATTACATACGCATATTATGGGAAAACACGGAAAACCATCAGTATATATGTATGTGTGTGTATCATTAGGTAGTTAGTATATGTATATTTCCATCATGTTTTGATTTTAACGATTTTGTTGGGGAAAAAACACTTTAAATATATATATTATGTATGTATCTTATGCAATTTTGTATTGGTTTTAAACACATCTAATACAACAAACTTGTAAATGTCCTTTGATATAATTGATGCCCTTTTTTTTTGCTCATTTTATATATGCATATTATCTAGTGTATACATATATATTTATGTATGTGAATATACTTTTCAATATTTTGTTGTATGTAACTTGATTTCTTGATTTGATTGATTAAAAAAAATAAACAAAAAATTCAAGGAAAATGTCTATTTACGATTGAATTCATAATATACAGCAAACCTCTGTACTTAATAAGAATATTAAAAATTCACGAATATTCGAAATAGCTATTAAATAAATAAATCAACAGATTTAAGGTTTCTGTTAGGATGGATGGCTGCTTTCCGATGGAGGCCAGCTAAATATCTATTCTCAGACAAGCTTAGAAAAAAACTAATATTCAAATTTCGCGCTAAATTTCGACTACATTTTTGAGTAGTTTTTCTTGTGTACTGCTGCTGATGAAGTTAATAAACTAAGAGACGACACTCCAGTCGCGTGTATATTTCGTGGTAGTTGTGTGAGGCGTTATCCTGTCGCTGCTTAGAGACCAAAACCGATGGCTCGTTATACGTTTCCTGTGCGCAGCATTGAATAGCAGTTGGGATATTTAAATTACAATTTGATTAGATTTTAGTTTTCGTTTTGTTTATGTACAAAATAAACGTATAATATTTATAATGTATAATGTATATTATAATGTATAATTGTAAGGATAAAAAATACAGTAAATAAATACAAAATCGATGGACTACTATAATGGATGAGTACATACATATGCAAATCAATATCAATTAAAGCTGGAGATTGGCTAACAAAGATACAATGTGTTTGGGTGCTGGGAATGAGGACATTTTAGCTTAAAATTAAATAATTGCTATACAACTAAATAATAACAATTAACAATAATATAGATACATCATGTGAGGATAGATATTGCAACGAATTGTAACTAAACAGCGTAGGATATCAACTAGCTTACAAGTGGGAGGCGTGGCGAGAACAAATTGGCTTTACTTATTCGAAATGTCGGGCAACAATTATAAACAGAGAGAGAGAGAGAACAGAATACAGAATACAAAATAAAAAATACAAAATAAGACTGGAATGTGAGAGAGAGCGCGTATTTTCTGTGAAACTACTTGAAAAAGCATCGTCATGGTTGTTTTTGTTGTTGTTGTGGATGTTGATGTGGCCATTTGTAGTGAGATTCACTTTGCTTTAGTGCCATTCACTTTCGCTGGCTTACCGGACGTTACGAATGGGCCCACATAGTTGCTGGGAAAGAGTCCGGAGAGGCCACTTAGTTCGCCGCGCCACCATTCCGGCTCGTCGCGTCCAAGGACGCTTATGATGTCGTCCTTCTCAAATGATAGCTCATCATCGTTTTGTGCTTTGTACGGATAAAGAGCAATCACTTTGTCTGCAAATATATTGTGTATTGAGTATGGACAATTCCCAAGATTATTGGTTAGCTAACTAACCCAAAATCTGTTCGGTCATTTCAATGCGACTGCCTGAAACGGGTGTATTGCGACCGCTGTTGCGTCCACCCTGGAGCACCTTCACATAGGTGGCGGGGAACCAGCCAATTTGACGGCGCCTGCCCTTGGCCTGCAGCTCGCCCTCCCACCAGCCCGAGTCGGTCTTCTTGCGTATCATGATTAATTGGCCGCGTGTCAGCGACAGCTGCTCGGTGCTGGTCGCCTCATACGGGGCTATAACTTGTGCAATCTCCGAACGCTTCGCTCGCATACCCTGCAAAACAATTAAGATGCAATTTGGGATTAGGTTTGATATAAATAATGTGAGTCAACTATTTACGGGTGTCATGGAAGAAGTTCGTGACATGGGCCGGCTGTAGCTTTCGGCCGGTTCTGTGCTCTGTGTCTTGGACTGTGTATTTATCTGCGATACTTCAGTGTCGAGATCTTCGTGCGACTCCTCCAGCTCAACGGGCTGTGCCTTTGGCTCTGACTCTGACGGCACCTGCTGCACCTGCTCCGGCTGTAATTCGGCCTCTGGTTGAGCAGCATACGCAGTGCTGCCATTGAGTGTGACCTCCTGGTACGAGCACGATGAGTTATGGTATTTGGGGTTGGCGGGCGTTGTTGGTATATTTTTTTTTATTTTTTTTTTTTTTTGGTTTTTTTTTGGCAAATGAAAAGCATTGGATTAGTAGATGAGCACATGATGGTTAGGCACTATTTAACATTGGATACCCTTGCAGAAGACAATTGCATTTTGTTAGAAAAATGAGCTACATTAATTACTTAAGTCCTATATTATGTATCTCAATATACAATCTTGGTAATATATAATTTAAATTATAATATGAACAATTTTTGCCTTTAAAATATCTATATAAAATTAAGAAATTATAAGCTAAATAACGCCTCAAATACATTGGCATTATTTTGGTAAGATTAGATCATGGTATAGTTTGGTATAAATTGATCTGCAAGGGTATTCGAAACTTTGGCAGGCCGAAGCTGAGAGTTATTTGTACACAGGTTTATGATGCACTTCACTCCCACTTACCTGTTCTGCCGCGTCGGGCTCAACGGCGTTCGCGGCAGGATTGGCAACGACGGATGTTCCCACATCCGCCTTTTGCACATAGTTCGATGGGAACATGCCAGTGCGATTGCCAATGGTGCCCGTCCACCATTCACCCTCCTTTTTGATGACCATGACCATTTCGCCGGCACCGAAACTAAGGTCACCATCCTCGGCAGATTCATAAGGATATGCGGCTATATAGTATTCGACATCGCCACCAGCAGCAACAGCAGCAGCAGGAGTTGTAGCATCAATGGAAGCTGCAACCGGCGACTGTGCCGTCATGGCGTTATTGTCCAAGTAGCTATCGGAGGCGACCTCTGGTACAGCTGCCACCGCCGTTGGTTCGTCCTCCAGCTTCTCCACATAAGACTCGGGGAACCAGCCTGTATGGCCGTTAATCTCGCCAGCCAACCAGCCCGGTTCCGCATTCTGTTCTAAGGGCACCAGGATCATGTCGCCTGGCACAAATGTAATCTCCTCCGCGTTGCGCGCATTGAACTCATACACGGCGCGATATTTGACGAAACCTTCGGGTGCCGGTCCGCTGAGATCCACAGGAGCTGCTGTCACAGCAGCAGCAGCTGTGTCATTCCTCAATCCATAGTCACCATAGGCATCGGCAGCTGCACCTGTTTCACCTCCAGGCACACTGTCTGCAGCGCTACCCCAGGCGGAGCTGCTCGTCTCCCAAGCGGATGTGGTCCTAGTTGCGGCTGCCTCATTCTTGCGGTTATATTTCAATTCCAGCACCGCAGTTCGCTGCACGTCGTACTCCTTGTACAGATCCTCGCACTTGTTGATCAGCGCCGAAAGTTCAGCCTTCAGCTCCTGCACGCTCTCATCGTTCGTGTTGAGATCTTCCTTCTTGCATTCGATTTCTTTCTTTATGTTTTCCACCTTGTCCATTATTTGCTTGATGAGTAGCTGCAAAGGACGTAGAAAGTTTTGTGTTATTAATATGAATGATATGAATTTATATATATATATATAATATAACGATTATAATAGACTTTATCATGTAATCAATTCAGAGTGCTTTATTTCTAGCATTAGGAACTTAATTGTAAGCATCTTGTCTCATTAATAATTTATTAGCAAGTATTAATTAATTCTTACTAACTATTTTTATTTTGGTTTATTTTACATTTAAATACTTCCAGAAACCTTAAAAATATTACCTTTTCTTTTGTAATTAACATTTAAATATTATTAGTTTTAAATACATATTTGTAAGTTTTCATTAGTTGACATAAAGTAAATAAATAATGCTAATTTGCGTTATTTAAACATCGCATAATTCATTTTCATCTTCAAACCAATTCTATTACTAAATATTTTTCTGGTAAACTATACTTTCCAAACATTCAAAAAAAATGTTAATGCAAATTTGCGTTAGTAGAGAGATCGAGGAACTCATATTCTAATACATACTAAACACATTTCTGATTCCTGATTATTATTATTATTGCTGACAAGGTCTGTATTATATAACTCACCTGCTTGTGGGCAAACGCTGCAGTTAGCTGCTCCTGCTGTGCGGCATCGCCAGCGACTCCACTGTTCGCTTTGTTCTTTGAGTCCCATTTGCCGCGCTCCTGGGTGAGCTGCAGCAGCTTGGCGTTCTGCTCCTTGATGCGCGCCTTCAGCTGAGCCATTTCGCTCATCGAAGTGTCACGCTGAGTGCGCATGCCATCGATAACGGATTTCACATTGGTCACTCCGGCCCGTGTGTCGCATATCTTCTGCGATAGATCCTTGATCTGAAATAGTTAAAAATTCAATTTGAATTATTGAAGTCTGTTTGAGAATTTGATTTAGTGTTGTAGTGTGTGCCACCTTTTCGTTAAGCGTGCTGAGCTCCACATTCAGTTGAGTATTGTGTGCCTTCTGTTTGAGCACGCGCTCCTGTTCCCGCTGCTTCTGTGCATTCATTTCGGCAATGCGTGCCTGTTCCCATTCCTGCTGGCGCTGCTTCTCCAGTTCCCTGTGTGAAACACAAGAGATTAATATAAATGCAACACTTTGTTGTGTTCTCGTTCATAACTTACTTTCTGGCCACCTCTTTGGCCTCCAGTTCACGTTGACGCTGCTCCTCTTTTTCCTGTTCGATTTCACGCTGGCGCTGCAACTGTCTCTCCAATTCCTCCTTCTGCTTTCGCTCGGTTTCTAGACGCGCTTTCTCGCGCTTATCCGCCTCCTCGCGTTCCTTGCGGTCACGCTCCTCCCGCTCCTTGCGCTGCTGATCTTCGATTAGCTTGCGCCTGCGATCAAGTTCTACCTTGCCCTTCTCGTAGTTCTCCTTGCGCTTGTCCTCAAAGGAAGCTGTGTAAGAAGCATTCAATTACATGTAAGTACATTGAAATATTGTTTTTTTTTAACTTACTCTGAGGCAAGCCCGCTAAAGGATCCGCATCGGACATGGCGCCGCCTTGGGATGACACCGAGGTGTGTCGCGACGCTGGCTGCGAGCCAGGTCTCGAACTCACGCCCGAAACGGAGCCCGGTCGTGACTTGATTTTGCGCAAACTTGGAGGCACCCAATCGAGCGGCAGACTGACGGGTATCTTCTCTCCGGCCATGGCCTTCTCGCAAAGGAACATTGCCAAAATGAACTCATCGCAGCTCAGCCGCCCGTCGCCATCGACATCGGCCAGCGTCCAGATCTGTGCCAGGGTCACCTGCGGCAACTTACTCTGCACGAGCACGCTGCGCGCCTGTGCGCCCGTCAAGTATCCAGAACGCGTACGATCATTGGCATTGAAGACCTGCGTATATTTACGTTTCTGTGCCGCCAGCACCGCCCACTCTGCTGCCTGACTGTAAATCGAAGCAGGAGGAACTTAGATTAACTCAAGGAGCTCAATAAATAATATAGAATTATATGGAACTTACGGTGACTCAATGGAAGGCGCACGCTCCGAAATGGACATGTGACGACTAGGTGGATTGCTTTGCGGTGGCGACACAATCGCTGCGGCGGGCACCGGTGCCACAATTGGCGCTGCAATTGGAGCTGGTACAACGACAACAGGTGCGGTCGCCGGTGCCGCCGGCACAGCAGCCACGATGTTTTTAAGCGGATCTATTGGACTCATAGAACTTGTTGAGCCACGTGGCGTCATCGAGGGCGTTGCTGAATCCGTTAAAGAGCTGAGTAATGTGGGCGGCAGTGTTTTGGGCACTTCCAAGCCGCGCAGCTTCAGATTAATAAGCTTGCATGCTATGCTAAACTCGTTAATATTCATTTTGCCATCGGAATCCGTGTCAGCCAGTGCCCTGCATATATATATATATATATTAGATTACATAAATAATGCATTAGAGATAGACGCGTGATTCGCGATTGCAGTTTTCTTGATTGTAATTCCAATCTTGCCTTAAAAGTGATATTTGCAATTTGTAAAAATTGCACATTAACTAAATTGAATTCCGTTGTCGTGTTTCATAATTTTCGTGAGCAAAAACAATCGGCATTCCTCAAATGCACACATCTCTAATCCATATCAATTGAAGCCAGTACAAAACAGAGCTTCAGCCATATACATTTATGTATATATATGTAGATAAGTTATGTTCTTATCTTTCGTCAAGTGAATAACAAAAATGAGTCAGTCACAGTCAGTTTGAATACTCACCATATTTGGCCCAAGACCAGCGGCGGCAACTGCGACTGCAGAAAGAATCCTTTCGCCTGGGCTCCGGTTACAAAGCCGCCCTGCGGTTGCAGTGCCTTAAACTGCTCCTGGTACTTGAGCTTCTCGCGCGGTGTCACCGCAGACACATCCACTGCTGGATTCATTTTATTGGCCCTTTTCTGTGTCGACTTTCCTTCGAGTGCGAGCTACTTTTTTCTTCACTTTGCTTTTCGCAAAGTATCTTCTTGCTGTATATGGATTTATGTATGTTTGTATGTGTGTGTTGGTGTTGCTATCGTAAAACGTGTGTATTTTTCGTAACCGACTCCGACTCCCCCACAACAACAACAACACTAAAGCTAGCTCACAGCTCTTAGTTATGTGTGTGTGTGTGCGTGTGTGTTTTATTCTTGTTTAATGCGCTCTCTTCGGCCGCTGCTGAGTACACATCAAATACATGTCATGCTCCTTCCACTGCACACACACACACGCTCGCTTACTCGTTCGCTCACTCTTTCTCTCTCTCGCTCCCTCGCGCTGGCTTACGCTCTTTTACTATTGAGTATCCGTTTTGCTCCCACCACCCCACAATTTTTCACAATGGATTTTTATGGTTTACCTAAAATGCAATTGCAATTTGTTAGAAATTCATTTCACTATTAGCAAGAAATATAGTAGGCAATAAACAACAAATAAACACCTAGTTCTATAAATGTTTTCATTGTTGTATTAGAATTGTCACTTGTATATTGAGTGGGCGTTTTGATAACTCGAAAATTCCTCCTTCATTGAGAGTGTTAGTATTGATTTATCATTAAACTCTGTGCTATTGTTTTGTGCCTAGTATTGTGCTCGTACAAGTGCTTACTTTTCATTTGTACACTGAAATTTTGGAAAAGTTGTACTATTTGTAACTTCTTTTTGTCGTGCAAATTAATTGTTCACGAACTAACCAAAACGAACTGTCGTAAGGTGAACGAGCGAAAAGAGTCAACTTTGAACTAGCTTATTGATTCAGTGGCTCAGGGTTCTTCAACACTTTAATCGATATTATTTTCTTTACCAGCCTTCCCTACATCCAAATATTTTTTGCATTTTAGACAATAGTAAAAATTAAACTTTAATTTATATATGCAAAGGCTGTCACATATAATCATATTTTTCTACAGCAGTGTAACCCTGGTATATCGATACCCCGCTGTCACATCTTCAAAAATCATGAGCGATTACCGATAGCGCAGTTCTCCCAAATAATCCATCTCCGCGTTCTTTTCTCGCTGAGCACGTGTGGTGACTGGTAATGTACGCTAAAGCAAAGGCGTAAAAAATATGTCTAACACAATGTCGGAAACTTCAGAAGACGAACAAGCGCAATTGCAAACAAGTGAAGAAGAGCTAAGCGATGAGGAGGAACACGAAGGAAACGACGAAGACAATGACGAAGATAACGCAGATGAACAGTCAGCAAGTAATTCCGACGATGAAGAGACACCCAAAGCGGAACAGCCACTGACATGGAAAGATCTTGTAAATTTACTCAACATAACCAAATATTCTGCATACTAACAAATTGCATAAAATATTAAATAGGGCCTCAGCGAGACGCTGTGCAAGGCGTGCGATGAGCTCAAGTGGAAAGCACCCTCCAAAATCCAAAGGGAGGCAATTCCCGTTGCGCTACAGGGCAAAGATGTCATCGGCCTGGCCGAAACGGGTTCTGGAAAAACGGGCGCATTTGCTCTGCCCATTTTGCATGCCCTGCTCGAAAATCCGCAGCGTTATTTTGCACTAGTGCTAACGCCCACACGTGAATTGGCCTTCCAAATAGGCGAACAGTTCGAGGCATTGGGTAAGTTATTTATAATATAAATATATTATCCAAACCTACAATGATGTGAAAACCCTTTTTGATTTTATGTTCATAAACGAAAATATGAAATTATAATTTTCTAATTCGTCACTACCTCTGAGTAAATTTTGAATCTCATATCCGCATATATTCGAATCCTTGCATATTTTTCAAGAGTAGCTTTTTTCGTACCACAGGCAGTGGGATTGGCATCAAGTGCTGTGTAATTGTCGGCGGCATGGATATGGTTGCCCAGGGTCTGCAGCTAGCCAAGAAACCGCATATTATTATTGCCACGCCCGGCCGTCTGGTGGATCATTTGGAGAACCTTAAAGGTTTCAATCTAAAGGCCATCAAATATTTGGTCATGGATGAGGCGGATCGCATACTCAATATGGATTTCGAGGTGGAGCTGGACAAGATCTTGAAGGTGCTGCCGCGTGAGCGCCGCACCTTTCTCTTCAGTGCCACAATGACGAAGAAGGTCAAGAAGCTACAGCGTGCTTCACTCAAAGATCCCGTCAAGGTCGAGGTCTCGAACAAGTATCAAACAGTCGATCAACTACAACAGTATTATTTGTTCATACCGGTCAAATACAAGGATGTCTATCTGGTGCACATCCTAAATGAACTGGCGGGCAACAGCTTCATGATCTTCTGCAGCACCTGCAACAACACAGTAAAGACCGCTCTAATGTTGCGTGCCCTTGGATTGGCTGCCATTCCATTGCATGGCCAAATGTCGCAGAATAAACGCCTGGCGGCTCTCAACAAATTTAAGGCGAAGAATCGTTCTATATTAATATCAACGGATGTTGCCTCGCGTGGCTTAGACATACCCCATGTGGATGTGGTGGTCAACTTTGATATACCCACTCACAGCAAGGATTACATTCATCGTGTGGGTCGCACGGCGCGTGCCGGTCGTTCCGGCCAGGCCATCACCTTTGTTTGCCAGTACGACGTTGAGCTATATCAGCGCATTGAGCAGCTGCTGGGCAAGCAGCTGCCGCTCTACAAGTGCGAGGAGGATGAGGTGTTGGCGTTGCAGGAGCGTGTCGCTGAGGCGCAACGCACTGCCAAACTGGAGCTCAAGGATCTGGAGGATAGCAAGGGCTACAAGGGTGGCAAAGGTAATAAGCGTGCTGCCGCCGGCGATAATCAGGATGATTCCGAACAATTTACAGGCGCGCGAAAACGCATGAAACCGACTGGTGGAGGAAGGGGAGGTGGCAAAGGTGCGCGGGGAAGTGGATTAGGCAGAGGCGGTGCGGCTAAAAAGAATTGGGGCCGGGGCAAAAACAAAAATTAGCCATATAAGGTTGTGGTTAAGACATTTTATAAATTGTAATTATATATATATAAAAAATTAAATACACAATTATGTTAAACTAAAATAAAAACACTTTTTTAAGTAATTTAATAAATTGTAATTTAAAAAAGAGTAATAATAAAATATTAAGTACACATTTCAATTGTGTAAAACTCAAATAATACTAATTTTTCGTTAAGTACTTTTATAAATTGTATTTATATAAAAAGCCAACAATATAAATTAAATACACATTTGCATCGTGTAAAACTGAAAAATTAAAAAAGTATGCGCTGTTCGACAGCTTTTCAACTTAAATGAATTAAATCAAAATTCTGCGTGGCCTTCATGAGCTGAAACGAGAAGAGAAATGATGAGAATTATATAAAGTACAGTATAATGTAATCAATAAATATAAATAGTATAATAAGTTACAATGAATAATATATTTAATGTAATAAATAACATCTAAATAAATATATAATATTAATATAAATAAATTAGCATATCGGGATGAACAACTTACCCGTTGTCTTAGGTAAATCCGATCTCAATCTCGACTTATCAAAACTGTTGATTCTGTTGTGGCAGAAATCTGTTGTTCACCTGTAGGATTAAGCCCGCTATCTGTGAGGCTTTTTCACTCAGAACTCCGTCTTGCTTGGTGTGGGCTTCATTAACAATGGATTGAAGGAATTCGGTTGGTATAGGGAAACCACTTTTGACCAGATGCTCCAGATGATCACTATATTTAATCCAATTAGCCCTGGCCAATATGCGAAGCAGCTCATTAAATAATGCAGGATGCGTTGCTGCATTCTGTGGCTTCCACAAATGATTCATAAAGTGCGACACTGCCACTTCCGGAGTCAGTCCACAGCGCAGAAGTATCTGATAAAACTCCATTAGAATGGGCACACTAAATGCCAAATAGAGACCACAATCTTTGACCATTTCAATTAGATGCGACAACATTCCACGCGTGCCAAATGTCTCCGCGAACAGTAGGAAATAGGCTTTAAAGAGGATGCCACTACGCAGCAGGAGGCCATAATTCTCGCGCACCTCAACCGACGGCAGTTGATTGAGACGATGATGCACATCGCCAATGTTATAGAGCAAATGATTGCAATTGAGTTGCTGGCATCTGCCATCCAAATAGCGCCAGCATTTAATGCCAAAAATTGTTGGTCCATTATCTTCACATGCATAGATGTTGGGTACGATTGAGGTCGGCGCGTTGAAGACTGCCGCAGGCTCAGAGCGAGGCCGAAAGTGTGGCGAAAAACTGGACACAGGCGGGGCAGGTTTAGCTGCAGTCATTGACTGTCTGTCATTGCATATGTTCGTGCTGTTTTTGATTTGCTTGGTTTGCTGCTGCGGCTGCAGCATTTGTCTATGTGGCAGCAACAGTGGCTCAGCACTTGGAGCCTTAGTCTTATCGTCACTTGCATAGATGTTGGGTACGATTGAGGTCGGCGCGTTGAAGACTGCCGCAGGCTCAGAGCGAGGCCGAAAGTGTGGCGAAAAACTGGACACAGGCGGGGCAGGTTTAGCTGCAGTCATTGACTGTCTGTCATTGCATATGTTCGTGCTGTTTTTGATTTGCTTGGTTTGCTGCTGCGGCTGCAGCATTTGTCTATGTGGCAGCAACAGTGGCTCAGCACTTGGAGCCTTAGGCTTATCGTCACTTGCATAGATGTTGGGTACGATTGAGGTCGGCGCGTTGAAGACTGCCGCAGGCTCAGAGTGAGGCCGAAAGTGTGGCGAAAAACTGGACACAGGGGGGGCAGGTTTAGCTGCAGTCATTGACTGTCTGTCATTGCATATATTATTGCTGTTTTTGATTTGCTTGGTTTGCTGCTGCGGCTGCAGCATTTGTCTATCTTGCAGCAATTGTGGCTGAGCACTTGGAGCCTTAGGCTTATCGTCACTTGCATAGATGTTGGGTACGATTGAGTTCGGCGCGTTGAAGACTGCCGCAGATTCAGAGCGAGGCCGAAAGTGTGGCGAAAAACTGGACACAGGCGGGGCAGGGTTAGCTGCAGTCATTGACTGTCTGTCATTGCATATGTTCTTGCTGTTTTTGATTTGCTTGGTTTGCTGCTGCGGCTGCAGCATTTGTATATGTGGCAGCAACAGTGGCTGAGCACTTGGAGCCTTAGGCTTATCGTCACTTGCATAGATGTTGGGTACGATTGAGGTCGGCGCGTTGAAGACTGCCGCAGGCTCAGAGCGAGGCCGAAAGTGTGGCGAAAAACTGGACACAGGGGGGGCAGGTTTAGCTGCAGTCATTGACTGTCTGTCATTGCATATATTATTGCTGTTTTTGATTTGCTTGGTTTGCTGCTGCGGCTGCAGCATTTGTCTATCTTGCAGCAATTGTGGCTGAGCACTTGGAGCCTTAGGCTTATCGTCACTTGCATAGATGTTGGGTACGATTGAGTTCGGCGCGTTGAAGACTGCCGCAGATTCAGAGCGAGGCCGAAAGTGTGGCGAAAAACTGGACACAGGCGGGGCAGGGTTAGCTGCAGTCATTGACTGTCTGTCATTGCATATATTCTTGCTGTTTTCGATTTGCTTGGTTTGCTGCTGCGGCTGCAGCATTTGTCTATCTTGCAGCAATTGTGGCTGAGCACTTGGAGCCTTAGGCTGCTGCGGCTCCTTTGTTACTTGGCTCACTTTCTTGGGAATGGTAGATTTTTTCAATTCTGTAGAAGCCGCTTTGGGAGCAGCTGGTGATTCTTCATCCTCACCATCCCAAAGTGTTGGTGATTCTTCATCCTCACCATCCCAAAGTGTATCCAGTGACAAAGTATCATCATCAAATTCATAAATGAGCTCTGTACCTTCTAGTGCATCCTCTTCCAAAGGTGTTTTTCCCGTGGCAGTGGTTGATAAACTCGGCAAATTATTGATGCAATTGGCGGATTCACCTATTTCATGTTCAATCTCAACAAGCGATTTGTCACTGAAGCTATCCAAGCAGCGTTCGTTTTCGTTAACACCTGGAATATCATCGGTCAGCACGTCGATTATTTCATCCGTAAATATCAGACTGAGATCCTGACAACTGGGCAATGGATCGGCCAGCCGTAATGCGTCCTCAATGTAAATATCTTGCAGCTCATGATCAGATTTTGGTGAGATCGTTGATGTGACATCGATTAGCTCATCAAATCTATGGCATTCATTTACGAAATCATCCTTAACAGTTATTGTTATTTCTTGAATGTTGAAATTTTCAGCCGGTTTAACTGTTGAGATCAATTTCGATTGCGATGATAGGCAAACAATACCATCATCATCATCACCGGTGGCAGGGACAGCTGTAGCACCTGTTGCCCCACATGCCAAATCAAGAGCTGTCGGTGGCTCGTGAGCCAGTTCTTTATTGGCAACGTTCATCTGTGGTAACAAACGGAAATGATGATGAGATGGCACATACTCAAGCCAATTACATACTAATTTTTCTGATTTTGAACGTAAATTATAGCGCTTTAGTTGCCTTTGCGCCGGCGATTTTATCTTCATTTGCGATCGGGTTAGCCTCTTTTTGATAATTGACTGCTCCTTTAAGTCAAGCGTTATTTTCTGCTGCACCACACTTTTAGTTTTTTCTAATGGATTCCTCTTATTGTTCGGCTTCTTTACGGCTTTTTGCTCTGGAGTACTTTCATTAGGCTGCTCCATCAATGGCTTTAAATAAATAAACAAGAACTATTTTTATAGCATCGTAGTTTTTATAATAAATCTGTCCAATTTGCAACGCATTTAAGGAGACGTCTTCGACCACATAAAGTTTATATATTCTTGACCAGCATCACTAATCATTTCCATGTGTCTTAATTTTGTAGTCTCTCAGTTTTAATACTATCTAGTTCAAACATAATATATATTGGATTTGGCTTTAGGGGCGACCGGATCGGACCACTCAATTATATAGTTGCAATGGAAACAATCCAATGGCAAGGGTAACCATACGGAATAAGCCCTTAAACTTACCTCGCTTTCCGGCTGCTCCCGTTTTCCTGGTCGTGCAATAATCACCTGGCTCGGACGATCTGGATTAAAAGTTGTTATTTTTGTTTTTGTATTCTTTGCTCTTTTTCTTGTAACGATCGCAGCTGTTGCTGCTGCAGTTGTATTCTGAGGCAGCATACTGGCATTCATGTCCAGTTTAATACGTTTTCCCAACAGTCTAGTTGGCAGTAATTCGTCCTCGTCTGCGTTTGAAAAATGTGGCTGCTCCAGGATCAGATGTGAATAAGCGCTTTTAATTAAACTTTCCTCCTAAAGTTGTAAGATATGTAAATCAATTATTGAAATGCATCTCAATTTATACTTATTGAACAAGAAATTACACTGTCAATTCGTATATATGGCTTAGTTTTCGACTGCATGGAATTCCAAAAATCTGTGTAGTGCTTTTGCCATTCCTTTGGGCTATATTTGTTTATGCCCACTTTTTTGACTAGCTGCACCCAAACTCGGGTAAAGTCACGCATCTCAAGCTAATTATTTCTCTTGATGTTCAAAGAAAATCTTCCACGGCAAATGTGTACGACAAAGCGCGCGTCTCTCTCTTTTGCACAAGTCCCGTTGTGAAATAAGAATCGATACCATCGTCATCGCCAATATTAATGAGTACTTTACAGAACACTTATCGATACAAAGGACACACGCTGTCTTTTAAATGTAAATTTAAAATTAATTTTGAATCTGTAGCGCCTTATTCAATTTTAAAATATATTTAATAATTACAGTAAGTGTCTGAAACCTTAAACGGACTTGTGAGCAATTATTAATAATATCGATAATTTGGAGCGACGATATCATACGTATATAGTAATAAATATATGTATCGGCTTATAAGGGGAAATATCACGATTATCCTAAAAATCGCGCTCAATCTATATGTATAAAGCTTTTAAAATATATAAGTCATGTACGATCCAAGCTTGACCAGCTCGGGATACACAATAGGCTTACCCTAAGATGGGTTCCGGGCCAAAGGGACATAGCGGGCAACGAAGCTGCTGATTAGCAAGTACGATTGGGTGCAGAGATGCGCCTAACAGTGCCCGAACCGTTTTGTGACTGTAACTTAGAAACGAAGAAAGCAGAGGCGACAACGGTGCTGGGCAGAGACATCAGGACTCCAACAAGCCAGAAGTCTTTTGGGTGGCTATAATCAGAAACGATTTAAGCAAGTAATATCCATGGGGAAGAACAGGCTTAGGATACTTACAGGACATTGTAGACAAAGAAGTCACCTAACCAAATTAGGTATTTTTAGCAGCGATGCATGCAGGTTTTCTGAAAGCGAAGAGTCCTCAATGTACATCCTGGCAAAAAGCGCAGCCTTGGCCGGGAAAATATGTAGCATCCTAGGGATGCATGTCATGGCATTCAAAGACAAAAGCATAGACATTCGTGCTTGATGGATGAGATGTATGCTCAGAAGGGGCAAAATTTATCTGCAGGTACCCCAATTTATTAAAAAAGACATGGAGTCAATGTGCCTTTCATGTGTTTGTATATGAATACGCATCGACGTAATTTATTGGCCCAAAAGTGTACTTTACAATTAATCTAATTTAAAATGTCTACAATATAAAACAATATTAAAGGTCAAAAATTTTACTAATCTTAAATATTTGCACAACGCACTCGGCCAATTACAATTGCGAGCTGCCAAATCAGCCAGCAACTCATGGTTCGCCTAACACTGTACGTCAAAAAGCTCGCAGATGCCTTCATCGTTTTTCAGCACGAAATTGAAGTCTTTTTGTGGCGGATTCAGTTGCACTAAAGGCGGATTTTCTAAAAGCAAAACACATTATTATAGCCATAAATTAATTAGTAATATATATATATAAATGTGCAACCTGAATCTGGATCATCGGGATAAAATCGCCTCATTGAGTGGCCAGCCAAATAATTTTGAAAGATTATTTTTGCCGTAAGTTCATTCTCCAGTGCCTTCATCTCCTCCTTCAGTTCGGGATTACAGGAATACGTATGCTCGTCTTTTATAATGTTGCCAGTGCCTCCACCAGCATCGCTGGAGTGCGACGGTGACGACATTGGTGATTGCTCATCCGAATATCGATCATCGCAAGGCCCATCAGCAGCATTAGGATTCGTGGTGCCCTTGCCCTGGTTGGTAACCAAACGAATGTCAATTGTGCTCCCATTGTCCAAAGAAACACGCAGCTCATTCTGTCAATGTGATTCAAATTTGTTTTTAAATAAGAAATTAGCATTCAATTGTTAAATGCAGATTTCTTACGTCACTGCGCTGAATTTCGACCTCTTCGTCATAGTTTGGTATAGTAAATACGGAATCATCACCAAACTGATTAAGTAGATCGTCCCGCGTGACATACGCGTACGATTGATTTATCGGATCCTGCATCACATAGTGCAGGTTGCGTTGCGCATAATCCAATTGTCTATCCAAATCCTCCTCTATTGATTTCAGATGATTCGTTTGCTCACAGGCGATGTCATAGTCCTTGCATTCCTTGGCATTGTTAAAGCCGCCGCCGCTGTAAGGAGATGGTAATATTTACTTATTTAAATATTAGGTATTAAAAGCCAAAAGGAAGCAAGCTTGAGCTTTAACTGTAAGAGCTACAAATTTCAAGTTATACATTTAGATACTACTTTAAAGTCATAAAAATTTTCTAGCTCTATAGAATGAATAAACAATGACATTCAAATATCAGTTTGCTTCGTTTACATATAATTGTGCATTAAATTATTATTGGGAAAGTTTAATCTCGTGAATTTGCAGCTAGATTAAAGTCAGCAAAAAAGCAACAAATATACAATTTAATTTTGATTATATTCTTAATCATCTATAATAATAATAGATCAGCCAAATAATTTGGGCTAGTACTCACCGCCAACGCACTAGCGAACAGTGTCTGCCCTTGTCAATTAGCCCGATGCCCTCCAGCACGTTGGTGATATCATAGATGCGTCTCTTCTGTACGTCCAAGATTTTGGTGGCCTGCAACAATAAATAAATATACATATATATATGGATGGAATATAGTAATCAAGTGCAAGGAGTTACCTCTTTCAGATCTATGGTGCCACCACTCCGCTTCATCAGTTCGACGAATTTTTGGGTCAACAATACCAACGAACCCACAGAGCGCTGCTGCTGCTGTTGACTTGGCTGTTCTTGAGTTAGTAATGCTTGTTGTTGTTGCTGATGTTTTTGCTGCTTTTGTATTTTAGGCTTTTGTTGCTTCGCTTCCAGGGGCAGGTCTATGTGGAAGGTGCCATAGGGCTGTTTGACAGCCTTCAGGTCATCGTGGGTACTGGCGGTGTCATCAGTATCGGGACTGCTGCTGCTGGCAGTGATCCGCTGCTTAGTGACTATTGTCGCAGATTTACGCTTGTACATGGCGCGCACTCAAATAAAAGTCCCCGTTCGAAGTTTGGTTGCTAATTTATTGGCGTTATCGATTTGCTGCGTGTTTTAACAATGAAAATATTCACGTATTTTTATTATAATTCTCAATTAAATACAAATGTTGGCGCTTGAGCACAATTCCGCCATTTATGTCACTTTTTTTCATTCTCCCAGCACTGCGCACCAGAACTGTACCTAATCAATTAATCGACCAGCCGCCACCAATTGTCGTCCAAATGAATTGGCGCAATTATTTCCATGCTCGTTTACATGGCAAAAACATTTGCTTATTTTAAGGTTAAGCTCAATTCAACATAAATTTTGGTGCTTACGCAAAATTTTGATGTTTACGTAGCAATTTAATCGGTCTGTACTGCAATCAATATACCTTTACCACACCTCTACCAATTTATCGAAGAACACGATTTATCGAACAATTAAATATAACTATTTTTTGTTTCATTAAATATGTTTTTAAAAGTACATATGCACATATGGCTAAGTCATTAGCTGCTTAGGCGGTTTTTCAATGTCCGCCTATATGAAATTCTTTTCTTCATGAACTAAAACAAATTTTTATTTCCGCGCCACGAGGGGCGCGCTTTCGCAGCTGCTTTAATTGCGTGTCACGCTGTACGCCCCATTTTTTCAACTTATTCCAAAATAAAAAATAAAAAAATTTTATGATTTAACCAATTTCTAATTGTTACTTATAACTTATAACATTTTAATTTGCTTCTATTTTTTTCTACATGTGTTGGAAGTGCTGCAAGCTTTTAACTTGCCCTCCATTTAATTAATTGCTCAAAACGTTGTTGTAAATTGCATTGCCCTTAATGCAATAATTAAATTTTATTTAATTTATTTAGTCCAAGCAACACACATCACAAATTGTTAGTTTGAACAAGTCAAGCGCGCCCACATGTCAATGCAGCTTAAATGTTTTCCAACACTATTACTGTATTGTCCATTACTATTTCTCAGTTTATTTTGCTCCTTCATTCGGAATAAAAAACAACGTGCATAATATTAGAAATATATATTAGAAAAAAGCGGACAAATATCGAAATGCCTTCGAAAATGAAGCCGAGACTGTCGCGGGGCGTATTGGATATGAAGTTCATGCAACGCACCAAAGCCAAAGTGGAGAAGGAAGATGATGACGAGCAGAGCCGAGCCCTGTACTCGAATGAACTTAATCAAAAGATGCTCAATAGTAATTCAAATTTTATAATCGAGCCCAGTTATTCGATTTGTGCCGGTCTCAGCGAAGGACGTCTTAGTTTTCGTGGAATGAATCCAGAGCTGGAACGTCTGCTGCAGCTGGAGCGGGCTGAAAAGGAGGGAAAAACGAAACCAGAGCAACCAACCGAGGTTAACGACGAGCAAATGGCAGAAACCTATTATGCCAACCAAGCAACGGCCCTAAGCAAGACGATCCATAAAAAAATGACAGCGAGGAATGATTTCAACAAGCGCAAATCCAATCAGAGGATGCAATTTAAAAAACCACGCCAGGACGATGGCGATACATAATGTAAAAGTTTTACTTTAGTAACTTAGTTAATAAAATACAGTAAATTAAATCAGGCGCATTCGTCCGGCTTTTGTTTAATCGCCTGCAGCCCATAGCACAGCTGTGTGGAGTTTATCCAGCGCCAAGAGTTGCGCAAAAAATCGTAGGTGCTGCCATTGACTAGCACCGTCTGGCAATTCACTGCAACGAGAAGAGTAATTAAATAAGACTGCTCGCTTTATATGCTTTATATGATCTAATCCTTACTCGTATCCAACATGCGCTGCACATCGAGAGGCGCTATCAATTTGTCCCAGTGATGTGTACCGATTGGCGCCACGCTCAGCACATATTCGCCAACGAAAATGCCAACCAGCCACATGGGTATAGTTTTATTTAATGTGGTGATGAAAATGGAACCGCCCGGTTTTAGTGCTTGCACGCAGGAGTTTAGCAGCGCCACCTTATCGTCGATATGCTCAATCACTTCGGACAGAACAACCGCATCGTAGGATTCACCATTGTGCATTGCATGCTGATTAATTGGTTCCACTTCATATTTCACTCGCGAGCTGAGTTCTTGGCTGCTGTTGCTCAGGTGAGCACGTGCCGTCATAATGAGCTCCTCGCCCAGATCAATGCCGGTCACCTGAGCCCCCAGGCGTGCCAGTTGCTCCGTCAGCAACCCAGCGCCGCAGCCTACGTCCAATATGCGTTGGCCATCCAACACTTTTGTTGTGTTTATATAATGGGATTTTACATTGCCAAACGCCACAATTCCATCGCGTATTAGAGGTACTCTATTGATGAAGTTATATATTAAATATATCAATTGATTTATCAGCCACTTACCTAATTTCGTTTAGGGAATGCAGTGCTTCCATTGGACCATTTTTGTTCCACCAATCGGCGGCCAAACTTTCATGATGTTTCACTTCCCGGTCGGTTTCTGCTCTCTCTTGTTGCTGTTGTTGGGAGGCATTGGATAAGCTAATGTTCTTCGATAGCACGCTGACAAGTGCCTGACTAATCCTAGTTAATAATAAAATAATGATGTGAAACAGATTGTTATATGTTTGCCATACTTGCTGCGATTTAAAAGCCTAAAATTTTGCAACATTTTGGTTGTTTTAGAAATGTTGATGTAAACAGATGTTATTATTATTATTATCGATAAGCCAATTGTCGCTTATGTCTCGGACGAGAGCGAAAGGATCGATAATTAGAGAGTCGAAACAATCGTAATTTGTTTTTGGTCTAGATATGGCGTTGTTGCCTAAAAATAAAGAAATCGATATCTAAACACGTTGATTTTTCTATAAGTCGAATTTATTTATAAAGTTTACGTTGCTACAAACTAGAATGGCTCCTGTGTGCGATAACAATCTGAGAATATTTTCCATTTGTCATTTTCAGCGGTTATCAGAAAGGATTGCTGAAAATTGCGCACTGGGTGATCAGCAAACTTGACCGTTCCGCTGGCCATTATCGTATATGTCCTCTGATTTCCCACTGAGGGATCCAGTATGGGTTGGGCGTCCAGCGTCGTCATCTGATGACGCGAAGTTGGCAACTCCTTCAAGAATTTCTCAATCGTCTCACGACCCTGTGCGCCATTGCCGTTCCAGCTTAAGTTTGCGCCGTCTAAATACAAGAGACCCATTTGAGCTCGCCGATTGTCCAAGGTGGCATAGTAGAATCGAGTAAAATCTTCGGCCGTGCGACAGCAGGCTTCAATTTTTTTTCTCAGTTCGCTGTTCATCGCTTTTGCATTCGAATTGTGACAACCAATGATGAATGCGGGTGCTGCAGTTGTATAGCTCTTTCGATAACATAAAAAATCGCCAAATCGTGATTAATCGCATTAGACTCGACGGCACTGATAACAAGTTAACATGGTACTTGAAAAGTTTTTGCTAGAAATCGATACTTAAACTATCGCGGCGAAATATTTATTTTGTAATACGAATCACATTTGCTGTGAGGCTTGCGATAAGGACGCACTCGTGAAATAAATAAGACGATAATTGGCAAAACTGGCATAAATATATAGTATTGGATAACGGCCAGAGAATGTACAAAGCCGGAGAACCACTGCTCAACCACGACGATGACGTTGAAAATGCCCCGGCTCGGAATATGCAAAGGGGCAATGTGCATGCACTGCAAATGTTCCTGTTATCCACTTTTCTGCTACTCTTTCTAGCCGGTTCCGTATTCCATCCAAAACCGTTGGCGCTGCGGTCCACAGATCATCGGCGTGATGACCGGCATTACGATTGCAACATAAGCCTGGTCGAGTCCATACCCATTGGCCTGAATTATACACCAAATAGCCCCAAGTTCATGAGCACATTTGAAGCGTGGCAACGATTGCTGGATCTCGGTAATTCCACCCTGGACATTGGCTCCTTCTACTGGACAATGCGGGGAGAGGATACGGGATTCAATCACAGCACCGCAGAGCCGGGTGAGCGAATTTTCAACCGTCTGTTAGCCAACGCGCCAGAGTCCATGGGCGGAAGTCCAAAGATCAAGATTCGAATTGCACAAAGCGCACCCTCATCCGTGTCCCCCAATTTGGACACAAAAATACTGGAGAGCTATGGCGCCGCCGAGGTGGTATCACTGGATTTTCCCAAGTATCTGGGCGGTGGCATTCTCCACACAAAGCTCTGGATTGTCGATGATAAGCACTTTTATCTGGGCAGCGCCAACATGGATTGGCGTGCTTTGACACAAGTCAAGGAGCTGGGTGTCTTGGCCCAAAATTGTCCGCAGCTAACTGGAGATTTGGCCAAGATATTCAAGGCTTACTGGTATCTGGGCAGCAATCCCGATGCACGCATCCCGTCCTCCTGGTCCTGGGATTACAAAACTAACTACAACCAGGAGCAGCCCATGCTATTAAATGTGAACAAGGAGTACACAATGCAGGCATTCGCATCCAGTGCTCCTCCGCCCCTTTCTGCACCTGGACGCACTCACGATCTGGATGCCATTTTGAATTCAATTAACTCGGCTTTGAAATTTGTCCACATTTCTGTCATGGATTACTATCCGCTCATTGTATTTGGACAAAAGCCCCAGTTCTGGCCGGCCATTGATAATGCCCTACGCTCGGCGGCCATTGAGCGTGGTGTGGTCGTTAAGATTCTCATTTCCTGGTGGCAACATTCCGATGCTAGCATGGATCATTATCTGCGCTCACTTCAAGATCTCACCATGAGCAATCGACATGTGAACATTGAAATTGTGAGTTAACATTTATTACATTATATTTATTTATACTTATTTTATTACTCATTCATCGTTAAAGCGTCGTTTTATTGTGCCCGCCGATGAGGATCAGAAGCGAATTCCCTATGGCCGGGTGAATCACAACAAGTATATGGTGACCGATAGAGTGGCGTATATTGGCACCTCCAATTGGTCTGGGGACTATTTCACAAACACCGCTGGCATTGGCCTTGTCCTAAAAGACACTGCGCCCAACTTGACGACTTCCATACGAAATGATTTACAGAACATTTTCGATCGGGACTGGAATGGTCCTTATGCATCTGCCTTGATATAAGCAATATGCCCAGAATTATATTATTGTGTGACTGAAAGCTTTATCAATAGCCTCATATCATATCATGTTTCATAACCATCTTTTGATAATTCCAGTATTTTTACGATGCTTTGTCTTGCACTTTTTACGCAGATTTAATAAATTTTTGCTCTATTTTGGTTATTATAGCTTTGTACTTTTTACCTTTTTTATTTTACCTATAAAACTAGCTTCATTTTGATATTTGCACATATTAAGATAAGAAATACAAATTTATCGCATTGTTAATAAAGTTCTGCTCTATTTTGTTATTGTGTATATAATTCAAATACTCTCATTCCATAACATTAACTTTAATCTAATAATATGCGGTGCTTTTTAGAATTCAATACGTTTTTCCGGACTACCATTAAGATTTCCACACTTATTTCACGTTATTTCCGCCACGCCTCAGGAAATTGTTGCTAGCAATGCTCTTCTCAATAATCAAATTAATATCAGATACACAGCCTGTCAGACAGTCGTAGATGTGCAGAAGACAACGTGCATCAATAGCTAAAAGTAAATAAAAATAATTGATTTGAAATAAGTAATACTTTGGTTTCCGAGGTGATTTCAAATTTCAAATAGTGACGTAGAATAAAGGTTGTAATAACATCTGTAACAAAACATGCAACACTGCACATAACAGTCGCAATCGATTCGATCGATATCGATTATGCGATCGTTACGAATAGACGAGCAATATTGAGTTCAGTGTACTCACCTGCATATAGAATCTGTTCGCGTCGCAGCGGTCGATTTGCCCAATTGGAGCACTGATTGGCCTTGTTTAACTTTTTGCCAAGACAAAGCATGGTTAAATCTGTAAGTGCATCACCGGCACGATTTAGATTGCCAAAGGGCAACTCGATGCCATGGCGCTGTTTTTTCAGCTCCAGCCAAACGGTCCGCAGATCGAGATAATGATGCGGCATGTGGAGACGCAGTTGCAGTGGCAGCGAACGTTGCAGCACCGACAGATCGTTGAGCATGGAGAAGCCCACCTTGAGAATGTTTACATTGTTGAAGACAGTGGCGCCCAGGGCACGCCAGTGATCTTCGTGCAGCGCCTGGTTGGCCAGGCAATCGATGAGGTACACATTGTGCCTGGTGGCAATCTGCAGCAGACAGAGCTGATTCTGTACGCAGACGTTCTGCATCCACTCCGAGTCCATGTAGATGATCTGCTCACGCTGCAGATGCTGCAGCATATGTTCGAATACCGGCGCTGTATCAACAATGATGAGGCACTCATCCGACAGATCCATGCTCAGGTACACTTCAGGTGTTGTCTCTTGAATTTGTTCAATGGATTTTTGATGACGCTGCTGCTGTTGCTGTTGTTGCTGCTGTGGTTGTTGTTGTTTCTTTTGTGAAATTAGGGATTTGATTTCGTGCGGACAATCCTGGGGAAGCAACTTGAACTCATTGTGCCAATAGACAGCCTCAGATGCATTCGGACTGAGCACAGTTGCCGCCGCTAGATAGCTGACAAAGTCCACCTGCAATGCATAGTCGTAGGCATGGACGCTCACCAGCTCCCGGAAGCTGGCTAGATTGATGCGCGACTTTTCGTATTCGCGGTACAGGTAATGTAAGTAGCTGCAGGTCTTTGTGAATTTGTAGTTGGGCGTAATCGAGTCATCAAACTCGTATTTCTTGGCCAGGCGTGCCACGATCTTTGAGACGGGGCGATAGCTCAGCACATGATGCGACACCTTCAGATTCTTGTAGCCACTACAAAAAACAAAAACCGATTATATATTATACGAGAAATAAATACAAGTCTGAGCACCTTAGGATATTTTCACATAGCTCAATCACGGATTTCTCCTTGTGCAGCAGCGAGTCGAGAAACTTGACGAATGGCAGACGCTGATGGGTCGCCTGTTCCAGGTACTCTTCGGCCAGAGGCAGCTTCTCCTGCGCAATCAGTGGAAACGCCAATTCCATCATATCAAATTGATGCGTTAGCTGCAAATTGATTGTCCACTGGGCGACCTCCTTGTAGAAACCGCTGTCGAGCATCTCGCGCAGCTTGGGCACCAGCAATTCGCGTATCTGATGGATGCGATATGCCTGCACCATGGCATTATTCAGCAATTGCAGTCCCGTAGTCTTCACAAAGTGAAAGGCAATCATGCTTGTGTTGTCATCGCAATGATCACTCAAATGGGGCTTATCCGACTGCAGTTTGCACACCGTGTCCAGCACAAAGTGCGACAGACTCTTGTTCTTCACATTGCTGCTGTCCGGACAGTTGGCGAACAGTTTTAGGGCCATTAGCATAGGATTTTGGTGGCGCATCAGTGCATTGATTAGATCCTGTCTCATGTAAGGCGATGATTTGCACTTGCTGTGCATGTTCCACTTGTCACGGAAGACAGTGAAGAATATCCGTGATTCGGAGTCCAGTGTGGCGTCGAAGTCACCATTTATGCCAGCACCTATCGAGAAAGATTTTGCGTTATATATTTAATGATCACTATTTTAGTTTTATTCGATGAACTATGTAAAAAAAACTGAATTTTTTCCTGTTTTTTATTTTTTGTGCTTCTTACCTGTTGTAATATCTTCGAGGCGTTTGATTTTCATGTTGGCCAGCATGTAATCGATTTCTTCGTCGTCGGACTCAAACCAGCCGGTAAAGCATTACAGGTTTTAGCCATATTTATTTATTTGTGGGCGCAGAGCCCCACACACAATCGCTAAATATAAGAGCACTTGCAAAATTGATAACTAAATTCCATACGCGGCGCAAAAACATATGTTTTTGGCATTTACGAAAGTTAACAGTTTTGTGCACTGTTACTTACAGTGCACACGCTTGAAAAAAACTGCTCAATAGTTGGCTTTGTCACTGAACAATTCCCTTGTTGATTGCTGTAAGGTATTAAACATAAAAGTTAATGCCAAATGCTTTAAGTTGTTTCCACAGATG